>JABCPU010000731.1:0-28340 GCA_016800925.1 Suillus spraguei | reverse complement strand
TCTTCCAGAATGAGGGAGCAGATCATCGATGATCTACAGTGTGAATTCATAACCATTGTGTACATTGCCGAGTCTTTGGATGTGGTCGATCGATAGCATTTCTCAAAATTCTGTCCAGAGTGGCATAGCTGCATAGCCTTCCAGTAGAATAGAAATCGTAATTGAGAGGGAGTGCGAAGGGATTCGACAGCTTCTCGTAGTGTGAGATATCCTTCATTTTGGTTCTCAAATGATCCGAGGTCACATGCAGCTTCATGGAAGGTATCGAAAGTATGTCCTTCGACTGTGCGAAGGTCGGTGAAAGAAACTGCAGGTCGATGCTGAAGCAGAGCTCGAAGATGGAAGCGTTCTCCTTCTCAAATTGAAACAGTTTGGATTCGAGCCACTTTTTGTGATCTAATCCGCTTTGACTCGGAGGCTTTGTTTCATGCGACTCCTCTCTTTTGTTTCTCCAAATAGTCATATCGTCTTCTTCTGTGTAGACATAAAGTACAAACTGTTCGAAGCATTCCTCATAGTGAAGCCCAGCAAGTTCGTCTGCATGTAAAAAGTAACGGTTTAAGAGAGAGGTAGACAATCTCTCTCCTCCTTGTCTGAACTGAGGGACATTCGAGCCAGGTAAATGAATGGGAAGGTTCATGACCGACGGTTCTTTTCGCGTGACGTTGAGAATTCGCCAGGCTGCCTCTTGATAGTCGCGAACTTCATTCAATGGAATCGGTTCATCGACATCGACATCTTCCTCAATTGCAAAAAGAGCAGTGTCTGGTCCCTTGTAGACATAGCTGAAGACTTTGGAGGTACACATGCTCACTTGTATTGCTATATTCTAATCGTAGTATACAGAAACTCGAGTAACCTCCATAGCCTATTTGAGAAGAGTCCGTATAACTTTCAAACCCGTGCTTCGCATACTTTGGCAATTCCATATCAGTTGCTGATGTTATAAGTGAATATGGTTCGGCCAAAACCGACTTGGTCCCTGCTGCTATCGAACACAATGTAAAAGCGCTGGAAGAATACGTAGCCATTAATAAAGTCAAGCCCTGCGCCAATGGCTGTTCCAAGGTCTTTAACGACGAGATATATATCATCGGCACCGCCCCCAATCCTCTCATTGAGAGAACGAGGCCAGATTTGCGCATTAGGGATGAGTTTGTAGATACTCTGTGCAAATGGTTAACAAGGGATGTGAGGGCCGACAGAATTGACGTACCTCGCCAATATAGAAATTCAAGGTATACAGTTGTCCGAACTGTCGGGGAAATCTGGAGAAGACCATTCGCCGGATTCACAGTACCGCCGGTTAAATCCTTGTACTTCTCATAGGCATCTATCGAACGCTGATGAGACCATTATCACTCGCTGCACTCTAAATACACACCTGAGGCAAGGTAAAGAAAGGTGGTACCACAATCCAGGATACCAGCGGCTGTTGTCCAAGATAGTTGTAGCACCGTATGTGATACTCTGATTGATACCCCAATGATTCGATGAGGGGGAGTGGTGGTGATATCACTGAAACAAAACAATTACTATCAGTCTGGATTGATCCAGAAGCTGAAGTGCCTTACGTGTATCTGATGTTGGGCTTGTTACATGCTAGGGTGGGTTCCACCAAAGGTAAGCTCTCCATGCTTGACTTGATTTGCAGTGATAGGCTGGAAAAAGATACTAACAACGGGCCGGTTTAATGGTGCCTTGCGAAATCAGGCGGTCAGTGATAGTCGGAATCGTTCGTCCTGTTAGGGCGCGGGGGCCTGACGATGTAGGCCCGATGCCAAGGACACCGTCAGCGACGACGCCGCCCGAAGTAGAAGCAACACCGATGTCCATCCCGGTGATGATTAACTTCTCAGCTAAAATCATGTTATCATTCCACATAGTTCCTATAGATACTAATTGTAGGTGTTTTCAACATATGA
This sequence comes from Suillus spraguei, assembly GCA_016800925.1. Lineage (NCBI taxonomy): Eukaryota > Fungi > Basidiomycota > Agaricomycetes > Boletales > Suillaceae > Suillus > Suillus spraguei. The sequence continues at coordinate 26,415 of JABCPU010000731.1, read as the reverse complement.
TATTGTTGTATGTCATACCTTGGAAGGAGCCATAATGGTAAATTGACCGCCACAGGGTCTCCAGTGTCGACGCCCGCTCAAGCTGACGTACGGAGTCCCCGGCGCCAACCCATGTGATCGCGGTAGCGCTGTCGACAATCAAGTCATCTTCAATACTATCTTAGAAGCCGCATGTTGTCTCAGTGTTGAACTTACAGGTTGTGAGGGGATTGCCAATGGCAGCCTTCACGGTGTAGCCTGAAAATGTGTTTCCCAAATCGGCGGGTGACAAAGGAACAATACGATGAGTAGCACCATCAACATCACGTCGGCCATGCGTGCTGTGTGCTCCAAAGGCGGCCAAGCGGGCTTCATCGTGCCGCAAGAGCTCGGTAACATTGGAGAATGCTAGCTTCCTGGTCATGGGGAGGGTGATGGGGGAATTGGGAAATTCAACGGGCGATCCCGTGACTGAGAAAAGCCAGGAGTGCCAACAAGAATACAACGGAGAACATGACTTACTGGAAAGTCAAATCATACTCGATTATATATGTGACAGCTCACGCGATGGCAATGTTGAGCACCTTAGCCACGTCAGTCTTCCTTGAAAAAGTGATGACGGGATAGTTGCGATGTGAGTCATCGCGAGTGAAAGGATTCGATAAGAGATGGTTTGCTTTTGATTCTGGCCTGTTCAATTCCTGAATCTCGGTGTGGTCAGGCGTCAGTCAGCACTGAAAAGTGGCGCTCAAAATGTATACCCAGCAATTTGGACACGAATTTCAATTGAGAAATTCAAATCGAAATTCAACTTCGGCGTCATGTGACCGGCACATAGTGCTGGGGGCAGAATTGTTTGCGACTAATTGTGCCGGTTGTGCCAGCAGAATCGCCATTTCTGCCACCTGGCAGAATTCTCAAAGTGCTACAAAGCTATGTATATGACAATGTATGGTAAGCGTCACTAAGAAACACCATCAGAAGAGCATCAGCGTGCCCACATCCCACCGTTCGTCGTCTTTTGCGCTATGATCAACTACTATGATCTCGTCATCAACAGATTTTGGTAGAAGACCTTGGTCAACACACTCCAACTCCGCAAAATCGTAAACCTGACCTTCCAACACTTCATCCAATCCGTCAATCAGCACTCGTTCCATGGATTCTTTTTCGTGTTCCAGCAGGGCAAATTCTCATCGAGTGATATTGATTCAGGACCTGCAAGATCATCATCGATGTTCTCAGTCTGAGGTGCGAGCGGTGGTGCCCATGCAAAATTGGCTTCTAGATCAGCAGCTATTTTGACATTAATTCCTGGCTGGGCACCAGTATGCATGTGCGCATGACGTCGACGAGTTGGCTTTCCATTAGCCACAGCCTTCTGGTGAGTATGGTAACAAAGATTCGCTCGAATCTTTGCCAGTGCTTCAAATGTGTCTACCGAGAGATTGCAGCGCTTCGGAGACTGAGTGCTACCCATGTCCGAAAAGAGTCGTTCGACATCAGCGGCATGGGGAACGATGGATAGGAGGGTGATTGCAAGTGCCTTTAGAGGATGTCTGTCAGCGCTGACGGCAAGGCGTTCCCACCATGCTAATCCATCAGCGTGTCCACCTGCAAATGGGGGAGTTGGTTGTCACGACCTTGGATGCGAAGGGCATCTGGACAGTGTTTGCAAGACCAGTAGTAGCGTCCAGATTTGTTATCAACCTTCTCGCCACGATTGAAATTGTCAGTTATAAAGGACGGGACAGACTGCGACGACGTAGTACAGGCTGTACAACTGATTTTTTTCTACTCTACAAGTAAGGAAGTGCAATTGCTCTGAATTGATGGAGAAAGCTGGTTACTATGGCTATATAAGGTGAGGAAGTTATCGGGATATTGTTACTTAGCTGCAGTTTGACATTCTGCCGGATTCTGCCAGCCCACCTGCTCGGCAGAACCGGCTGGCAGAAATGGCGGACTTCTACCCACAACACTACCGGCACATCTCACGCGAGGTTTGCCCAACATTTGAGTCTTATAGGTCCGGGCAAACATTTCCGTCGTAGTATTTAGTTAAATTATTTGCTATACGTTCCGATGATATTTATGCCAATATTCTGCATATCTCTATTGGTCCTTCTTTCCGTTGGCCTGCCGCGTAGCAGCTTGCCTTAGAGCCCTTTCAGAATCAATATTGTCACCAGTGGCAGACTTACCCATCACGCAACATTCAATATTGCACTGACACACAAGCAACTTGAAACACGCCTAGTCTCCCTTTTCAGTAAGGTGAGACCTCCGAACTGAAAGCTTGGGCCACTCAATAAGTCACTGGATCAAAAGTTTGCACCCTCAGCTTGCAATTTAAAGACAGCAGCAGAACATCAACATCATCGCTATTAGACTAAGAAAAACTGATGCACGGAGTCACATCAGTGTGGGTATCATTCCAAGCGACCTCTCAACCAGCTAAGAAGGCCCCTCGTCCCTTCCCTTTCCCAAACCCTCCTCTGGGGTATACGGAACCTACCAAGCACGTAAGCATCACTATACAATCAACGCACACCGAACTACTCACAAGTTACCATCCACCAAGAAGACATCCAGAGGCAAAAGACCAAGTTCTGCAGGAAGCTTGGAAATCTCATTGTCTCTGAGGTCCAGTTCCTCTAGTTTCCAATCGGGCACCGAACGGTTACCTTTGAACAGTTCTGCGATGCCCTGGAAAGCATCAAGTGCGTCGATTCTATTACCACGGAGTCTGAGATGCCTGAGACCTTTACGAGCATTGGAGTTATCAGCCAGGATGAGGGAAGACAGAACGTCCTGCTGCAGCGAAGCTGACGTAAGAGCATTGTAAGATAGATCCAATGTCCGCAGACTCGGGAAAACGCGCATCAATAAAGGCAGAAATGTATCATTCGAGCGCGGAGAAGTGGCAGTTCCCGTGTCAGCTTGACGTGTCACGGAGACCTGATCACCGAATCCACACCTTCCAGAACGAGTTCCTCCAGCTTGGAAGTAAGACCTCGCCAGTGGTTGGGAGGGAAACACAAAGATCGAATTTGCGGTTGCTCAGCACGAGAATCTTGAGCGTCTGTGCGAACGGTTGAGCTGATATGGCGACAAGGGGAAGTGCCGGGTAGGCAGAGCAAAATCTGTTTTGCCTTGAGAGGACAGTGGACTGAGAATGGAGTTGCTAAGAGAAGGACGAGCATGACACTTTGTCGGAGCTGAGAGCGAGGGTAAAGTGAGTGTTTGAGTAGCAGCATTGTAGTATTGAGGGTTCGTTAAACTTGCGGTCGATGATGATTGCGAGGTGCTAGGAGACGTGGGCGGGTGTCCGTGTCCGATAAGGGAACTCGGGTTCAGAGGTGCTGTAATATCTACTGCAGACGTTACCACCGCCGCTCTTGCCCGTCGACGCCCACCTTCTGTTAGCAAACCCTGTTCTGCTTCGATCTCCCAAGCCTCCTTGACGACATCTGTATTATTGTGGCCTATGTCTGTTTTGCTGGGATCACCGGTGCTTTCCGTACTTATCGCATTTTTAGACACGCGGTTCTTCACCCTTCTCTCCGCCTCTAGCTCCCAAGGTTCCCGAACAACCTTTTTGCCGATAGACACCCTCAGAGTGCCTTCGGGAGGCTCTTCAGTAGTAAAATCATACGTGATATCCTGCTTCAGCTCAGATAACGCAGATTGCAAGCCTTCCATGGTAGCCCGAGTTTCACCCATGTCAAGGATCTGTAACCGAGGGAAACAACAATGACTTTCCGAAGCGGATAAGTTCTGAGGAAGGCATCATCGCCGATGTCGGCGGTTTCACAGTGAAGTTCCTGAGATGTTCCAAGTGACTGAGGGCTCGAATCAAAGCGGGTGTGGAGTTAGAGTCTCCTAAAGCCAGAGGATTTGCGGCAAAGTTGGCTTTCGTTATCAACGGAGGCAGATTGGCATGGTCTATGGTGGAAGCGGTGAGTTTATTATGAGACACATCCAGACAGAAAGGCGTGGCAGTGGCGACGAGGCTCTTGTAATGACAGGACCAAAGAATCCTCCGGAACTCAAGGTATTGTTCCACGCTTTGCGCGAGGAAGACTTCGAGAACGGGGCACCAAAGGAGAGCTCGCTGAGGGCGTTATGGACAGGTCATGACCGTGAGATTGGGTAATGCGAAGATATTTGAAGGTAGCGTAGTGAGGGAGTTATGAGAAAGATCTAGGATAGTTAAAGCCGTAAGGTCGGCGAAGGTATCAGGTAGGAGAACAATCTTGTTTGATGTAACTTGCAATGGACCACATAAATACCATATATCGTGGAGGACGTAGTAAACACTCACATCAACGGTCTTCAATGATCCAAAGAGAGAGATTTCGTGCTGTATTTCGATAATATCGTTATTCCACGCTTTGAGTACGTGCAAGTCTTGGGCTTCAAACCACGCTGGACCTTTCTCGTTGGCCAGTCCGCCTGGACGAACTTGAACGTCCATGGAGGCGATATGGGTGGCTCTGAAGCTGCTGACTTCAGTGGGTCGGGAGTTACTCCCAAATGAATGTTAAACAAAGCAGAAGGAATGCATGGTAAAGAGCGAGAGGACAAATTGATGGTACCTGCAATAATGACCTTGTCTGATCAGCGGCACGCATTCAGCATGAATCACATCCACTCACCTGTGCTCCGAGCACGTTCAATTGTTTCTTTTACGGACCACTCCCTAATTCGGGTGTTTCCTCTTCATCCTTCTTCGCTGCCACTGGATCTGCATCTTCGAGGTCTCAAAATTACCAAAGCCTGCACTATTGCCAAGGCCTACTCGAGTAGATACGGCCTTTCTGGCTTCTGCTCGCTTCAGAGCGACAGCTTCCTTGATGCTCAATGTTATTTTGGGAACGGCGGCTCATTTTCGACGGGCGGTGGCCTACGGATAGCCTTAGACGGAGATTTGGGGACTGACTTAGTCCTCACGCGAGGGGAAGATACACTTGGGGTAGGCTTGGACGGCGACGGGGCTCTTGAGCGAGAAGGGGGCATGAGCGCCGTCTTCACCGTTGGACGTTGAGATGGTTGAGGAATGCGAGACATTTTGTATACTAAGAGTTTGAACTATAGGAAGAGTCGACTTGCAAATAGAGAAATAAATGTTTAAAGAGGCAAAAGTTCAACGTTGATTAAATTCGGGTCTTCCGAGTCAGAACGTTGAACTTGGCGTCACGCAAATTAACCGACTTTAAAAATAGGCGTCAACCCTGAATGTAAATAGACTCCGGAATAGCCAAGCGACGGGGGTGAATGCAAGTATGACTTCCTAAAGCAAAGTACACAATAACATATCCTACGTGCTATCCGATAACGGCCCTCCAGAATCGCTATCTCCATCGTCATCATATATCCTGACGTTTTGAACGTCGTCTTCAACCCTTGAAATATCTTCCGAGTCACCCTGCTCCCGACGATATACCGATAAATCCCAGTCTTCGGTTTCTTCTTCGTCGTCTTCGAACCATTCTGGATTGTATTGGAACTAGAATTCTCTTGAGTTGATAGGGTATGTTTGCGTGTCATCCTGTCACTACGCACCAAATCTCGTCCACTCATGCCCGAGTTCTTACCAGCCGCATGTTGCTCTCTTTCGCTTTCCGCAATGCGTCTGCCTCGGCCTCTTTCTTGTCCATTCTAGTTTTCTTCCATATCGCGAAAGTCTCTGGAGTGACCGGAGTTAAATTTGAACCTAGTTTGTGGCGCTATAATTTCGCAACGTGAGATCCTTGGAGAATTGCGTTACTCCTTGAACACACTCACCTGAATTTCAAGGAAATCTTCAAGACTGATAGTGTTGGCTTTGGCCGCCTCCTCAGCTGCCTTGCGTTCCGATCTGAGCACGAACCCAGGAGGTAAGGCGTGCCTATATTGGCACTTTTCACTTCCATTGGGGCATTCCCAGAACCACCCAAACCTTGAAAGAAAATGATTGTAAGTCAGTCAACCTGCAGAGTTGAAATTTCCTTACTTTTGAGTCTCGATGGCCTCGATAAAAAATTTGCACACGATCTATACTACATTGAGTAGAGGTCCGAGTGGTGATGCATCCCGACCCACGTCTGTCGTTGTTCTAGGATTCCCGTGCTTCGATAGGACTACATTCCGTAGCTTCTCTTCGTCCCAGTTCTCCATAGTATCTGATCAGGGACACGATGAGAGACTCAGCCAGTTGACTCGTAAACACTGTACCTTTCATCTTGTCTTCCCTGTTATCTTCATACAAATTCTTCTTCTCCACCTTGCGGCCAACGTTGAGGTCATGGCTGAACTTGCACTTATTACCCTTCTCACAGTTTCCAGCTTTGTAGAAAGCGCAAAGCACCGTTTTGGGGTCGACTCCAAAAGGTACCTTCTGTGTCTGAACAGGCTTGAACATAGCAGCTTCCTCTTTCCTGCGTTTCTCCTCCTCGAGTTTCGCTTTCTCGCGCAGTTCCTTTTCTTTCTCCTTTGCAACTGCTTCCTTGGACTTCCCGTCATAGCTTGTTGCTGCTGCAAGATCTGCACTTGCTTCTGGACCTTGGCAGACTTATTTTTCTGAGTGCACGGTCAGGAAAAACGTCGACACGAAGTGTATGAATGTGCCTACATTCTTCATGCCAAAAGTCTTCGTGAAGTAACTAATTAATCAGTTCTTCCTGAGATGCAGCCGCATGATGTTCTACCTTGTCCTCCTTGACCTTCGAACCTGAAGGTGCATTCTGCTTCTTTGGAGGCATGATTGGGGTAGCTGGCGATCGTGAGCGAGTAAAGACTGTATAAAAGATCTGCGATAGTGCTGTCTCCACGAAAGTCTGTCACTGGAAGAGATCGTGCGCACTTGAATGTGGTTCTCAGCTCAGCCACTGCTGCTGACAAATTTTACAAAAATGATTTCCTACCAATTTCCTACACATACTTGCGACGACAACTTGATTCTAGGTAATTACGATAACACCGAGACGGTAGTATTATGCCCAAAGGATTATAGCGACTCGACTCAACAAGAAGGCGCTTTCGAGGAATCTGTTCCTCCTTACTTTATCATTGTTTCCTGATACCCGGAGTGATTGCCTGGTAAGTCCACATGAATCACCCCCGTAGAACGTGCAAAACTGATTCCGAAATCTTCGATTTCGTGGACTGTCTGTGGCTGCAGGTAGGATTCCCGAGCGATAAAGCTAAACAAGGTATCAGTAGGCTCTTCTATTTCCGCTGAGACCGACTCACTTGGCGAGAAGACACGTAGCATATACTGTCAAGCCAGGACATCAGAACATTCTGTATACTCGAGTTGATGACGACAAGACTCTCACAGCCTCCAGTAGGAAAACTCATATATAGGTGGTTAATATTGAAACGGCGAACTATCCACTGCATCTTGGTCAGAGTCGTGGTTAACGCACGAGATGAAGCACTCACAACTCCTATAGTAATGGATGCTGCTACACTACACCGGACACAGTGAGTATACACACATCATGCGTCAATGCCGAGGAATTTACGTTGTAATCAAACCCGTTTGCGAGCAGAATATGATGAGTCTCGTGATCATTTGGTTCATTCTGAGCACCGACACGGTCAATTACAGAGGTTAATTTCATACTTGAATTAGTTAATCACCTTGCGAATACAGTCCTGTGTTTGTGGAGAATATAGGCCAAAGTTCCAGCGATAAGAACATCATTGATTACTGAACAACCAAGCGAGATCGAAATAGACCACTTGATTCTTGTGAATTGCATCCCGATTAAAGGTAGAATAAACTTACAATAACCATGGCATTGTCGTTAGGATAATCACGCAGTTGGGAGCTGTTTCCTGTATTTGATAAACGCCGACACTGATGAAATTGGACCTACATGCAGATTGCACCAAGAAGACCAAAAACTATTTTCAGCGATTAAGTAGCGATTATTCATTGTAGGATAAGGTACCGCACCTAGCTCCATGAAACAAAATGCAATCTGATTGGCCCAATTAGTCGCTATCTTCCGAGTCAGCCAAATAAAGTGCCTACCAAAACGAATGAAATTCTCCGTCTACCATAGAGACTCTTTTCAACTTCATGTGCGCATCAGAAAGAAACATGATAGTAGTAAGTTGGTAGCACGTACGTATGAAAATTCTACGTATGAAAACGCCGTGCACAAGGGACGTGGTCGAGGACTGTGGACTGACAGTGAGCCTAATGAGGTCGAGACCGGGGGGGAAAAGTCCACTTACACCTATTCCGGTGTAAAGCATCCATTTTCTGTCGTTCCGTCAGAAATCGCCTTGACGAGTCACCGATGATACTAACATCATCGTATGGCCCATGAAATGGGATCTATCCTCGAACTCCATGGTATGAACGCGCGAGATCAAAGCAGTAATTGCCCTAGCAGGACTTCCAACAACCTGTGCATACATTTTCCACAGGGACTCACATTTGAGCAGCTTGCATTGACCTGTAACGTAAGGTCAATCTTTCCGTCAACTGCTGCATGCATAATTAGATATATTTACCAGATGAGGGCAACCTGTTCTGCATTGTCAGCGATTAGCCTGCGATATGCAACGTAAATTCATACGAGGGCTTTTCTCTGCCTGGTTTCCTGAGATCGGATTCTACGTCTCCAGAAATAGATCCAGACTTGTGCAGTCAAAATTAAGAAAACTCTATCGGCCTTGGTCAGTATATTGCCGTCGATGTGGTTTTGGATAACACAATTATACATAGAAGATATGCCAAAACCAGTCATCAGGAAAGCCATGTCTGTGCTAGCGAAACTATATACCGCCGCTCCTTGGGCCATGGCGCGAATTTAGTTGGTGACTCGGACGTTTTCTGAATCTCAGGCTTCTGTGAAGGGTGAGATGAAGGTCGAAGAGTTTGAACCATACAGTGTGTTTTTGAGTGGTATCTGGCATCGCTGTACCGGTAAGTGCCCATGTAAAGCCGGTGAAGCTAGAACGCAAGGGGACATGAGCGTAGCGGATGTTGGGAACTTTGTTGACCATTTTTGTAACATCTATCAGCCCTTATAGTGGCTGTGCACCACTTCATTGGATGACTTCCGGCAGTGTTTCGAACACAATCTATATCTATGTTCTAAACATCTCATGCTAACGTGCAAATGTCAAATGTCAGGTCTAGATTGATATCGGGGCAAGCGACAGGACCCCCTTTCTACATTCAAATCAAACGCGATTTCAAACACCGCGACGATGTCGGAAACCTCTTATACACAGTACTCGTATATCTTGCAATAATCTTTATCATAAAGGCTCGTCACTGTCCTCGCACAGTCTAACAGATCCAGATTTATGATAGAAAGGTACTCGTGAGGATTTCGCAAGTAACTTGCTCGTGTCAATTCAGACTCAAAGTCCCGTATTATTAGTTGTTTGGTTAATAAACAACCTGTTTGTTGCTCCATAAGTACTGTGCATTCGCCAGAAGTCGGCAGTCACGCAAATGTCACTGTAAGTCACGACATGTCACATAGGCCAGTCAGCTCGGCAGTCAATTAAGAGTGCGAGGAGGTCAGATGACATGAGCGCATGATCACATGATATGATGTAATGTAGCTCATTCTGCAATAGATCTGTATAGCCCATTTGCAATTCCCTGAATTGCAGCTTGAATACATGACTCATTTGTAGGGTCTGACGAGGCTCGCAGCTTTCCCTGTCTACCGCTGATAGACTTCCGAAGGCGGATCAGCACACCACAGCACCAGTCGGCACTGGTGTGTGCAGTATTGAAACTCCGTCATGGCACATATCGGCAGGTGACATTTCTGCGTGACTTGGGCACTTTCAACTATCTCGCTCAATTCTGCTCCAAACGTATCCGTTCAACCTCGTAACGAGTTGTATTAGAGAGAGAATGACATCTATGTTAAGAATTTTGTGTTCAAGTAACTAGAAATTCAATTTTTGTGAAAGTGCCGACTTCTGGGGGGTAATACTTTCCTTGCCGCCGCCACAGATCAGCAACTAACACCAGTCACATTCAGATTCACATGCGCACGAGTCCTCAGTGTCAACATTGACATTATCACACACCAACCTGTACATATCTTTAGCGCATTCCTTGAACATGGCTGTTCCTGTCCTGCTGGATCTTTTGTACCTGAGTCTGAGCGCTGGAGAGGTTATGAATCTTTCAAGCTGCACAGCACTGCCAAGCTATTTTCGAGAGTAAGTCTGTCTGTCCTTGAAAGATCAAGCACACCTTGATTACCGGTTTGGTAGAATTCGGAGGTCGTGCTACTGAATATTTTGTTGAGTGTGATTGCAACAGGAGACTTATCTTTGAGCTGTGCCCTGGAGATATTCTAGTTTGCATCTTGTTACCTACATATCTTGTTACTGTAGTAGCAGCCTGAGAATGATATCTTATTCTATTGATCCGCACGACTCACAATACGCGCTGAGTCCTCCGCAGCTCGCCCCTGAGAAATCGGGGATCGATAACAGCGATCGCGATGATCAAGTCATCGCGGGTTGTAGAAAAAGGAGAAAGAGGGCGAAAGAAAACGGAAACTTGAGAACGACAAGTACACCGAGGATGTACGACCCACATCCGTCACATGTCGCGGATGCCAAAAGGCCATCAGACTTGACAAGCGCTCGAGGTACTATCCTCCTGGGCTGTGGGTCAAGTACAGGGGGAAGTGCCCGGAAATCCTCAAGCTAGTGGTGAGCTAATTTCTCCTACAAATAGAACGAGTAACTGGTAAAATTTGTAGACTGATAAAAGACTAACCAGGGCAAATTCGTCCGTTCCGTCGAATCCAGAACGGCGCCCGCCAGCCATCTCCTCATTCAACGCGAGCGGTGAAAGTTGGAAAGAGGGAGAGTAGGAAGAGGATGAATATGAGGACGAGGTGATGGGATTAAGCAGTGAGTCGGTCCTCGATTGAACCAGATACTGTGATTCAACGCGGACTGTAGCTTCGATTCTATAACAACTGCTGGGAAAGGGGAGAAAGGTGACGGATGTTCCAGTACACCACCACGAAGGAACCCGCGGGTAAATTTTTTCATCTTGAATACTGTGAGTGAGTGTCAAAGACGAAAATTCAACCCTTTGTTTTGTGCACTTACTAGTCTTAGATGTCCACGTCCTTTTGCTTATAAACCGTTGTAGCTTTTGTTCGAAGTGTAATCTCCCTTTAATGTTCTCCAAGATTTCTGTGATGAGATCACTATACAAAAGAATTGGGGTGGAAGTCTGGAAGATAATAACCCTTTGTGCACAATCAACGGTATATCGAGTGCTCAGAAGGAACCGCCACACGCAAGCCATGTTTTCACCGGACCGCGCATTCCGCTTCAATTCCATTCCCATCAGCAGTTCAGCGTTCGGTCACATCGCATTTCGATTATTGAGATTGATGCATCAATAGCTGAATGTGATCTCCAGCCGATACATGACATGGTCATTCAACAGCCCGCGCTCGGTCCCTGTACATTAACCTCTCTGTTCTTATATTAGACGAAGCTAGTCGAAACGGACAACCGCTCAGGCTCGTTTCAACTAACGGCAGTCAACTTTCTGGTCGATCTGTTGTGCTGTATTCGACGTCTGTGGTGCACAGCGTGTCACAACTCGGCTGACAGTTCTTCCAAGCTTTAAATACGACCTGGATCTTAGTACTGTCGGACCATACGGAATTATTCCTGTGCCGCCCACATATCGTCGACTCCAACTCTACACTGCCAAGTATCCCGAGCGGCATGCTGCACATGGCGTCCATCAGATCTATCGGACTCTGACATTACTGCGAAGATGCTGATGACACAAGCTCACCTGAACAGTACCACGTTGACGGAATGATATAGATGTAAACTGGATCTGGGTCACCGATCCCACAAAATACGAGACGTTCAGCAGCCCTGTAAGACGACGTATGCTTCAGTGATTTCGGGTACCATGACGCCTTCTCAGGAAGTTGAATGGTTGTGGCGATACACCAAAGCTACGTCATGAGATTCAAGCACATATGGTGACTTCGGGCCAAGGGAAAGGTTCTGGGTATTTATGTAATTGAGATACGGTTGAATGTTAAAAATAAACATACCCATAGAATGCATCTGAATTACAAACGAGTCCACCACCCGTTGTGCTTGGCTTCATCCTAATAATTCTGTTTGCTTGGCTTCATCCCAATAATTCTCTTTTGCCCAAGGCACAGAAAGCCAAAAAGAATGCTTCGCACTCTTTTTGGTTTTCTGGCCTTGGCTTCATCCTAATAATTATCTTCAATAATGATTATAGGTTTTGAAATAAATTATAACTTTGACCAATATTTTGACAGAAGTCAAAGTACCACATCACCATCTTTGTGAGTTTATATTATATTGCCCATCTCATCCTCATGTCATTGCATTTGATTTTGATTTTTTAAAATTATTTACTGCAAACTATTAACTTGAATAAATCTTTTGTGTCAAGTTTTGATAGGGGGCAACAATATTAAGTTGTCACACAACAAAATCATGCAAGTGTTCCATCTCCTGTCTCTCATTTCCTCCTACCAGTCTGCTGTCTCCCATCTTGTGTCTCCCATCTCCTATCTTGTGTCTCCTGTCTCCTGTCTCCTGTCTCCTGTCTCCTGTCTCCTGTCTCCTGTCTCCTGTCTCCTGTCTCCTGTCTCCTGTCTCCTGTCTCCTGTCTCCCATCTCCTGTCTCCCGTCTCCTGTCTCCGTCTCCCGTCTCCCGTCTCCCGTCTCCCGTCTCCCGTCTCCCGTCTCCCGTCTCCCGTTCCCGTCTCCCGTCTCCCGTCTCCCGTCTCCCGTCTCCCGTCTCCCGTCTCCCGTCTCCCGTCTCCCGTCTCCCGTCTCCCGTCTCCCGTCTCCCGTCTCCCGTCTCCCGTCTCCCGTCTCCCGTCTCCGTCTCTCCGTCTCCGTCTCCCGTCTCCCGTCTCCCGTCTCCCGTCTCCCGTCTCCGTCCCGTCTCCCGTCTCCCGTCTCCTGTCTCCTGTCTCCTGTCTCCTGTCTCCCGTCTCCCATCTCCCATTTCCCCTCAAGTTGTTGCCAAACATAATCTATTAAAATGTAGTATTTAACACTCTAAATGGAATATAGACTCAGGGTTTCCACCCAGGTGGTGGGCCATCCTTGAGTTTCCTTGAATATTCATCATGCTGTTCTGGGGTTTTAGCATCTCTCCTAAGCTCCCTGATATGTTTCCTCCAGGCATGCACAACCTTCATACGCTCATGAAGTTCCTTCTTCTCCTGCAAGTGCCTATCAATATAAGCATCTTGCTTGTCCATCCTTTTATCAGCCAGTCTTCCTCTGTGTTGACACTCCTCCACAAGGTACTGGAAATCCTTACACAGCTGTTTATTTTGTTCCCTTATCTCTCCACTATGCTGCTCCAATGCATGGAAGTGCTCTCAGATAGCTGCTTGCCTGGGAAGCCTGTCAGGTACTTGACAATGACGATTGAGGCGAGCAGAGAAGCTTTTAGAAAAGTGATCATGAAGATCTGCTGTCCAGTCAACAGCAGGAGACATGGAGAGGGAGGGAGTGGAGGACAGAGCAGGTGAGGTTACTGCCAGTGCAAGGCCACTGCGTTGCTGTAGACGCGCAGCATGACTTGCCTGATAACCTTGCAGAAGGTGTGCATTCCAGTCAACAGGGGGAGGGTGATGCTGACTTGTAGCATTATAAACACCCAGTCAGACAGACATGCAGAGTGCAAAACTCACCTGGTGACAATAGGCAGTTGCATGTCATCATGTGACACAGCCAAAAATGCGGCAGTGCCAGTGTCTGGTCCAGGGGCATGGCCAGAAAGAGCAGGAGGCTGCAGGGTAGCACAGTTCTGTGCTGCAGTGGGTGGGGTGGCTGCTTGTTGGAGGTGGTTGGAGGCCATTGGCAGCAAGGCATAGGCAAGGCAATTTGCAATGTTCAGCCTGTCACGTCTCGTCATGTCAAACGGATGCTGCCAGTGGCTGCAAGGTGACACGGACAACTGTCTTGGACACTGAATCGGCGTGTGAAAAAACCATGCGAGAAATTTCCAAAAAGGTGTCAAGCGAAATAACCAAGCTAAGCGAAACCATGTGCGTGCCATGTGAGGTTCCACATGAGCACGCCACACCCTTCCCACCTTTCCCCCCTTACTTTATAGATGCTCCTAGTCTTGGCCCTTGAGTGCATCCACGTATCAGTTCTTTTACATAAGAACCTGTGACACCCCAGAAATTCAAATGGCACACTCGCTAATACTACTATTAGTTACTACTAGTTCGTGCACTCCCTACATCTCGTGCAGTCACGAAAGTCATGGGAAGTCACGGTATCATCACACCAACCAGTTTCAAAGGCCGTTCGGCACTAGAAGGTATACTGTATATACAAATCACTGGCTATATTCACAACTGGAATTTAGTTCAGAACTGACCCTCCGATGTCTTTAACATTTTGGTATTCAGTATTAATGGGGCCATCAGCCAAAATAAATGATGGAGGAATGGAATCGCCAGCTGCTGAAACACATCCAATTATTGTGACCAGCTCTAAATTATCACTGTCAATACGATAGTGTTCTTGATTGCTTCTCAAGAAGATAAATTTTGAATTGTCTCCCTTTCGACTACCTCCCATTTGACACCCTTTCTCATGAACATTCCAGTTGTGTTCTGGTGGAATTCCTTCGTGCTTGTCATCCAAGGCCTTGCGCATATCAAAATACTCCATGATCATTGACTTGTTGGAATTTTGCGCGTGCTTTGGATCCAGGCCTCGCAATTTTGCAACAGTGATATCTGCGTGACGAGAAATGAAGTGGCGGACCCAATTCTTGCCAGGGTAAACATTCACCATCTCGAATATTTGAGCATGGAGTTTTTGGTGATGGAGAGGGGTTGCAGAATTTGAGTTGTGATGGCACCAGTCTACCAAAACCCTTTCTTGGGATTCACTGAGTAATGATCTCCAAGTGCCACGATTTCCTGAAGCGCAATCTCACACAGTCTACAGGGGTACCTGAAGGAAAACTGAGTAACATCCAAGTCAAAATAACTCACCTTGTGAGCTATAGCAGCACTGGGACATTCCCATGTCCCGACAACTCGAGTGTGTGCCATCCTACTTGCCCATATACACATTTAGATGTGTTGCTGGTAGTGTGTTCGAATTTGAAACTCCACTATGGCAGTACCAGCAGGTGACAGTGAGAGTGACACCAGTGGTGTCACCACCAAAAAAAATATCTCTTTTGTTTCTTATTAGATTAGATCCATTTGAGTTCGTAGGGCGTACTTATGATTTATTGATTCATATGCATGTATTAGTTTGAAGATTAATAGTAGAAAAGAGCAGTGCATGAGATGTAGGGAGTGCACAAACTAGTGGTAACTAATAGTATGCATGATGACTTGTTCAAGCAATGGTTAGACACTTGCTCTGATAAGCAACATGCCACTGTGACAAGTCATCTTGCACAACCCAGTTCTACTGATTCCTATTCCGGTCAGCAGATCTCACGATCTGTGTCAACTAGATCATAAATATTCACTGCGGAAATGAGAATTTGATCAGGTCTGGACAGGGTGCGAAAAGACGACATAGCCAGTATGTAATCAGAGGTGGAAATCCCGAGGTGACAGAGTAGTGGGAAGTACCCATTTCTGGTTCTAATCTGACATAGGATCACTGGCTCTTGCAGAGTTTGAATGTGTAATTCTATTACTATTCTGACAACTGAATTATATCTGGTTTGTAGGGTCCACATGTCTGATTTTAGTCTGAATACTATCATAATCGTGTTGGATCAGCATCTGAATATGAAGCTATCATATGACTATATGCTCTCCTGTAGATCTGCCCCACTCCCAGATGCTTCCAGTCATTACTCCCCTAGTTCACTGTTTCTCACCACCACGATGTATGGCTCCCATCTCAACTTTCTAGAAGACAGGAAGTACATGCCACATAACACATGCATGATATAGAAACACGCACCATCTGACAGGGCAATGAGATTTAGCTGTTCACCTGGGAAGATAACATCACATACCGTGTGAGGGCGAAACATGACTTGGTTGGGTTGGGCCATCACAGAGAAACTCATTCCAGCGGTGTCAAGGTCAAAAAAACAGTAGACATTTCAACAGATAACATTACACACCATATGAGAATGGGCCGTCGCCAAAGCACCACCAGCATGGAAATCATGCACTTCCTTTTTGTTGGACAGCAAGAGATTGTGACAAGTCAACAGCATCAGGCAAGTGAGCCAACACATGAGAACATGAGAACCTCCACCAACTGAGAGCGGGACACAGCCAGAGCATCATTCAGCATTGAGCCAAAAGACTAGAACATGGCACTCTCTGAGAGTAGGACATGGCCAGAGCATCATCAGTGTCAGGTAAGCAAACCAAAAGAAGATGACACATACTCTGAGAGTGGGACATGACAAGAGCACTGTCAGGGTTGGGTATTAAGCGAGAAAGATGAGAACACGCACTGGCTGGGAGTGGGATGTGACCAGCGCATCATCAGGGTTGAGTAAGTGAGCCAGCAAATGAGAAATGCACTGGCTGAGAGAGAGAGCAGGACACGGCCAAAATATCATCAGGGTTGGGTAAGCAAGCCAACAGATGAGAGATGCACTGGCTGAGAGTGGGACATGGTCAGAGCATCATCAATGTCAGGTAAGCGAGCCAAAAGACAAGAACAGCTTATTACAGGACCTGATTTTATCACTCTGAAGGTGAAACTAAATGCCTCGAATGTGAAGGCAACTCTAGGTTGATGGCAAAGTGTTGGACTCTGATCCATCTGAGAGAGAAGAGAAGAGCCTGGCCGAAGAATCCGAGAAGTAAGGCACAAGGAAGAGAAGCAAGGCACAAGGAAGAGAAGCTGAGGAACGTGGTATGAGTGCAAGCCATAATAGGCCAATGGGCTGCGGTGCGATGATGTCGGCTGAGAACCTCTGCAATATACTGTAGAGTTACAACCATAACTTCGTCACACATCCCATGCCCTGACGAATCGAAGCTATTTGATTCAAGTGATGGTCACACCAAACTTGGGGTCACAAAGCTATTCTTGACATGGTAAAATAAGAAAGAAAAAAACATAAAAATTGCTGTTTCTCTTTCAATAAAATTCTGTGCAGCACACTACATATAATGAGCCTCCATGGCTCGCTTGTCAAAAAGTTGTCAAAGCCCATACAATATGAGATAGAGTCAGTTGAGGACGAAGCTGATTTGGATAGGTCACATGTCACAAGGGCCTATGAAGCTGTGAAGCTAAGGGTGACATGGTCACACCCAAAAGGGTTATGATTTATGTCAAACATTAGCTTTATTTTTTGTTGCTATCCCACTTACCTTATAGTAGGTGCTCAAGCTCAAAAGACTGAGATGTAAGTACCTAGTCACAAGTCGCCGTTACCATTAGCTAATGAGCGCCTTTAGTTACCTTGTTATCTAGGTACTTTAAACGTCAATAGAGTTCTTTCCAAGAGACTGAGATTTACCTTGTTATCTAGCATGCTCACTAGCTCCCATTTGTCTCATAGCACCAGACGAAGCTGCTCTTGTCTGACATGTGTTTGAGTGGAAGATGGACTCGGCGAAATATTTAGACAATCTCATCTTCAAATAAGCAGTGCATATTCAGACGGTTGAGAACACCATGTTACAAACTGGGGTGGCGTCACCAGCGACAGTGAAAAGACACAGACGGTCTACTGGGAAGTTCTACAATGTCCAGAAGAGGACAAGGTGAAAGTACAAAGAATGTGTTCCGAGTACGATCAAGGGTTCGGCCTCAAAGACAAGTCTAAGAGGTTCTACGAAAATAGAGACTAAGGCTAAGGAGTGCTTAGACTTAGAGATGATTCAAGACGACTTAGGTTGGAGACCTAAGCGAAGGAGATTCCAGGTAAAACCCAGTAAGATTAAAGTAAAGAATCTACTACAAGTACAACGTGCTTAAATAGACCAATATGTGCGCACGGACCAGGAAAGACGTGAGAATGTAAGTGCATATCCAAATAAGGAAGGCAACTATAGTACAGATGCGTTGAGCATATGAGTTGGAGTCATGTGACATGATATACAAGTAAGAAGACAAAGAGAAAATGAATAGGAGCACATACTACTGTAACACACCATATCCATGGGCTGATTTGTGTTGGGACAGTATGTATTTCACCCTATTTGCACCTCTATTAGTTCTTGAATTTGGCCATAGGTCTGATTTATGTCAGATTATGAGCTAGGTACATTTTGCCTCTGATTATTATTCCTGTCTCCCTCGGAATAGCCTCTGATCAATTTCTTGCAGTGATTATTGGCTGTGTAGAGTCATAATGGTGCACAGCCACTATAAACACTAGTAATGGTATTCAAAGTTAAATTTTAAATGCTCTGAAACAGTTCTGAAACATTTTGAAATGATTCAGAACCATTCTGAAAGTTGTTTTGAAAATTGCTTGAAATGTTTGATTTTAAACTCCATTCAAAATACTTGGGGGTTCAAACACTTCAAATTCTTGAAGTCCCAATACTAAGGTTAGGGTTAGATGCATGCATGCACAAAAAAAGCACAAGGTTTGTATATTTCATAGCTAGCAAACAAACAACTGGTAGAATAATACAAAAATGAACTGGCAGGACTCCATGCGATGCCTTCCTCCAAGGGTGGGTACTTAATATACCCCGTCGAAATGCAAAATCTGAAAGTGGGACATGGCTGCAGCACGATCAGCATTGGATAAGAAGGCCGAAAGATGTGAATACACACTAGGAAGGTCATCTCTGCAAGTTTTACATGGCCTACACAGACATGTATGACCTGATGGAAGTCAGGGGGAACCTTCTTGAGGGTATGGCCAAGTACCTGAATAGTGGCGGCATGATTGTGAAGTACCCTGAGGGTATGGCCAAGTACCTGAATGGCAGCAGCATGATTGTGAAGTACCCTGAGGGTAAGGACCCCAAGGAGCTCATGCTGGACTTCAAGACAGCATGGAAGAGGTATGACATGATTGAGATGGTCAAGAAGAAGACAGGAGTGCAGCATCAGCATTGGATAAGTGGGTTGTTGGAATGGTGAAAGTGAGGGGAAGTAGATATCTTGGGGTGCCGTGGGACTGGGTCTGCCTCTGGATGGGACACGATAACATGAGGTGTAAGGTGGAGTGGGCAGGTCAAGAAGAGATGCATGACGTGGGCCTTGATGCATGGCGCCAGCAGTGGTGTGCTCATTGCGTGGCACAGCAAATGTGGCAGACACACACACCACATAAAATTCAAACTCTGCTTGAAACTTGGTTAGATCAGATCAGACACAAGATAACGTGAGATAATGCAATAACAACGTACCCACTGCTATGCCTCACCAGTCTCGCCGTCAAGAACTACTCAACCAGATAGATACTACTACTTTGGATGTTACAAGGGCCTGGGTTGAACATGCTGTAGCAGAAGGAGATCTTAGTTTGTCTGATGGCTCCTCTATCTCTGGGGACAGTGTTATTAGGACCCCCTCCCCACCCTCCCCTATGTCTGAGACATCTGACAGTTTGGGCTTATTGGATGGCTCAATTCTGATTCATGAAGAATTTGCTAGTATTATCGGCTCTCTTACAGCTCTTCGGGATGAGGTGCAGACAGCCCACATTCTCCAAATTCCTGATGAGCCTCCTATGCGGGCACCACAGATCCAGCTTCTTGATCAATTTGCTCAGCATCACCCTGACCTATTCCAGATGAAGCTACATGTCAATCCTGACATTTTTGATGATATCCTCAATCAGATTGATAACCATCCCATCTTCCATAATCAGTCCAATAATTTCCAACTTCCTGTTGCTGTCTAACTTGCCATCTTTCTTAATCATGCTGGCACTATGGCAATGCAGCTTCAAACCAGGATATCTGCCAGTGGGCAGGTATTGGTGTTGGATCTGTCACAAACTGCACTAATCATGTTATGACTGCCTTGCTTGCACAGCATGATGCTTTTATTACATTCCCTGCCCTTGACTCTAATGATGCTGCACGTGCCTGTCACTATGTTTGGTCCAGGTCCTGCACAGAGTGGCAGTTGATGGATCATTACTCAATCTTCATCAAAAGCCAGGTCATTATGGAGAATCATTTTATAGCAGGAAGTCACAATACTGTCACGAATTCCAAATACAAACCATTATTCTTTCCTCAATTTTCCTAAAGCATCTAAACCCAGCACTAAGACAAACCCTAACCCTATTGAAATCCCTATATCTGCTTCTATAACCAAACTCCCTGATGAAGATGAAGAGATCTTCTATGATGCTATCAGATAAGATAAGATAAGACAGTGTCACGTGATCACAGAACCTTCTAGAATATGATGTCATAACTATGTCACAACTATCACATCGTACGATTCTCACTTCTATTTTATGATTGGCTAGTAGTTTCAGACTTAGCTTATATCTCAGTTTCAATATGTGTATATAGTTAGCTAGTTTCATTGTAGTAGTTCTTTAGTTCAAACCTCTTGTATCTACATCTGTAGCAATCCAAGACGTCCTTGCTCCTCTCTCTTCTTGTGATAACCTTAGTTTGAGTCCTAGTCTCTGCCCTTGTGTTAATTCATTTGTGGGTTGTGACATTAGGTTTGAACTTTAGGGGACTCTGACTCGCATAATGCTGCACACTTTTCTTCTAGACTCCTCTTCAACGATAGTACCATTGTAGACAACTCTTAAAAGTCTCTTATCATCTTTCTGTACACGTCTCTAAAGGCACTTGTACTTAGAGGCCAGTACAAAATGTTTTGTCTTGCCTGACCCTAAAAAAGTCACGATATTCTTCTCCCCTTTGCTCATTTGAGTGCACTTCATACCAATAGTCTTTTGTAGTTAGTAGACCTCTACCAGGCCCAGCCTTACATTGCTGCTGCTAGTAGACGGTGGACGAGCAACATTAGGTGTTCGATCCATGATCTCAGTGCTGGCCCAAGACCCTGCCTGCTGAGCTCTACTATAGTTTCCTGTTATGATAACTTTTATTCATATGATAGAAGGTCTAGTCTTCTTCTGAGTATTTAGTGGAATTGCCTTGTTGTCCAAGATAGACTGGTCGCTTGTAAGCTTCGGCTGGAAGAGCACCATGTTCCTCGAGATCACTTTTCCCACTTGGAAGATTACAAAAACCTTTACAATAGTTTTCCTAGTTAGTAAATAGGGAGGCACCTAGTTGGGTTGACTAGATTTTTGCGACGTTCTGCAGGCGGTGATGCTTGGCTTGGGGATGGATGAAGTGCATGATGCCAAGGGTGATGGTGTAGATGATGTAGCATGCGTGCACAGTGAGGAAGAAGATGACAACACAATAGATGAAGGCAGTTTTGGCAAGCAGAGAGCACCACGATTGATGGCGCGATCAGCGTGTGATTGGAATTTGCTGCTGGAAGGTAATGTCGAGATGTCAGGTGCATATGTAGGAGGCAGTGAGGGGGATGGGTAAGGGCGTTTAGTCGAATAATGGATGGTGTACCCATCTTCCTCACCGTCATGTTCTGGAACTTTGTCTTGCAGCTCCTAAACTCCAGCCACGACTGGTCATCTGTGGCGTCTTCAACGATAGGATGATGACCAGCATTGTGGGGGACATTGTGAATGTCGGCGTCATTAGGGTGGGGGGCAGAGTTCACGAAGTCCATCAGTTTGTCATTGTCATCAAAATCAGGGATGGGGGGGCTTTCCCATTCCCCTTCCCTTGGGCAACTGGGCTGGGGGTGCTGTTGAAAAAGATGTCAGGGATTTCTACAGAGACCCATCAATGTGAGAAGGAACAGGAGGGGGGCATAGTTTGTTGGCCCTTGCTCTTCCCAGCGGTAAGGGCGGCCATGCCACTTGCATGGTCTATCCCGGCGCAGATGAAATCATAGTCACGTGTATGCCAGGTTGTCTTTCCAGAGACCATCTAGCACGTTGAACCATGGGAACTCCTGCAAGACTTGCTCTGTAATATTTTTATAGTTAGTTTCATAAATTTAAACAACAAATAACATGCACCTCACAAGTTTTTTGCACTGCTAGCATCCAGGGGGTTAACACCAGCCCCAGTCTGCCTGAAGTGGCTCCGATACTTTTTATATTTTGTCCTAAGACTAATATCTGGTGGTTAGTTAACACATATGAGAGGGGGAAAGGTGTGCACTAGGAAAGGTGGTTGCCCACTGCCTGTGTGAATTTATTCTTCTCCTCAGTGTACATACTCCCATACTCTGCCTCATTCTCAAACACCTGTTGAGCGATATCTGCCCATATTTTACTCTTGTTGCCAGAAGGAGAGGGCTCATTGATGATAGGATCACATGCCTTCTTTGATTCATTAAATAGTACACAGCAGTGGGCAGGGTGGGTGTCAAGGAATTGGACAAGGGTAGTGGTACATCCAGAGTCCCATCTAATCAAAACCCTGGAAGTAGGGGCATCATCATGGACAGCAGTAGAAGTAGGGGTGGGTTGGGGGGTATTGGGTAGATCAGCCCTCCCTCATCCTCTTGTACCGCGATTTACAGACCCCCTCCCTCTACCACCACATGGAGGTCTCTCAGTGGACATCGGTGAATTGTAAGTGGTCTTGGTGCGTGCTTTGACTTGTTGTGAACACTGTAGTTGTGGATGTTCTGCAGGCATCTTGTATGCTTAACATCAAAGTTGGATTTCAGACTCCAATTGGGTCTGCCGAACGTTCCGTAGAGTCTGAAAGAATTCACCAACATTTTCACAGCCTTACAAATTTTACTTTGAACGCAACTACTGTCTTTGGCCCAGAGTTGCAAAATGTTTCGATCAGTTTTTTATAATACAACAACTACACAACATTAAAATAAGAAAACAACAGGAGCACATAGAAGTTAGTACAGACTCTAATGCTATGTAAAAAAGTAAGGAAATATGTCAAGGCCACGTTGCCAGAGAGAGGCCGGTGCAAAACAGTTTTGCAAAAATTCTCACCCGCATAGAAGCCATCGTGTCACACTATGTCACATTGCCGTTTAAGTCTCCGACAATTTGCAAACGAAACTCAAGAATCCCATTTGTAATTCCGAACACAAGCTCACACCTCCTGTCACGCTATGCATATCGATAGTACAACACTTATATCTCTCAACATAACTCAGTGCTCGTGTCAGAAAAAATTAGAGTAGTTTTATAAGGTAGTAGGAAATTATCATTAAATTTTCTGATTTTTTTGCTGCATGTAATAGCCTCCTTTCGATGGATTGGCGTGGAAAGTGCATATGCTGAACAGTATTTTGCTGCCGCAAGCACTTCCAGTCCATTTTTCATGGAATCAAAATATGTACAGCAAGCTATGTACTAACCATACTCTAGAATCATGGTGTGAATGAAATGAGTGGAAAATGAGTGTGCTACGTTGTAATTTGCAACTCCGGGCCATTTTGCAACTCTGGGCCAAAGATAGTACTAAGTAACTAAGTAACTGACAAATGTTTCAAAAATGGTTAACAAACCCTGCTGAGCGCTACGCTCATGTCTCCTTGCGTTCTAGCTTCACCGGCTTTACATAGGCGGTTACTAGCAGTACAGCGATGTCAGATACTACTCAAATACATTCTGGATGGTTCAAACTCTACGACCTACATCTCACCCTCCACAGAATCCTGATAATCAGAAAACATCTGAGTCAGAAACTACGTTTGCACCATGGCTCAGGGAGCGGCAGCTTACAATTTCGCTAGCAGAAACCTGGCTTTCCTGATGACTGGTTTCGGTATATCATCTTTGTATGATCGTGTCATCCAAAAGCATATGATATACTGACAAAGGCCGATAGTGTTTTCTTGATTTTGACAGCACAAGTCTGGATCTATTTCTGGAGACGTAGAATTCGGTCTCAGGAAAGCAAGCAGAGCAAAGCCCTCGTATGAATTTACGTTACATGCCGTGGGTTAATCGCTGACAGTTCAGAACAGGTTGCCCTCATCTGGTAAATATCTCCAATTATGCATGCTACTTATACATGCAGCAGTTGACGGAAAGATTGACGTTGCGTTACAGGTCAATGCAAGCTGCTCAATGTGAGTCTCCATGGAAAATGTATGTACAGGTTGCTGGAAGTCCTGCTAGGGCAATTACTGCTTTGATCTCGCGCGTTCATACGATGGAGTTCGAGGATGTATCCCATTTCAAGGGCCATATGTTGACGTTAGTATCACCGGTGACTCGTCAAGGCACTTTCTGACAGAACGACAGAGAATGGGCACTTAACACCGCAATAGGTGTAAGTGAGCTTGTCTTTACTCGGTCTCCACTTACTAAGTTCACTGTCGTTCCACAGTCCTTGACCACGTCCCTTGTGCATGGCATTTCATACGTAGAGTTTTTATACGTACGTGCTACTAACTACTGTCATGTTTCTTTCTGATGCGCACATGAAGTCGAGAAGGGTCTCTACGGTAGACGGAGAATTCATTCGTTCTGGTAGGCACTTTATTTGGCTGCCTCGGAAACAGCGGACTAATTGGGCCAATCAGATTGCATTTTGTTTTATGGAGCAAGGTGCGGTAGTTTATCCTGCAACGAATAATGGCTACTTATTCGCCGAAAATAGTTTTTGGTCTTCTTGGTGCAATCTGCATGTAGGTCCAATTTCATTAGTGTCGGCATTTCTCAAATGCGAAACAGCTTCGAACTACATAATGGCAACTGCACTATGGTTATAGTAAGTTTGTTCTGCCTTTGATCGGGATGCAACTCACAAGGATGAAGTGGTCTATTTCGATCTCGTTTGGTTGTTCAATAATCAATGATGTTCTCATCGGCTGGAACTTTGGCTTATATTCTCCACAAACCAGGACTGTATCGCCAAGGTGATTAATTAGTTCGAGTATGAAATTAACCTCTGTAATTGATTGTCTCTGCTCAGAACGAACCAGATAATCACGAAACTCATCATATCTGCTCGCAAACAGGTTTGATCACAACGCAAGTTCCTTGTTATTGACATGATGTGTATGTACTCACTGATTCTGGTGTAGTGTAGCAGCATCTATCGCTGTGGGGCTTGTGAGTGCTTCATCTCGCGCGTTAACCACGACTCTGACCAAGATGCAGTGGGCAGTTCGCCGTTTCGATATTAGCCACCTCCATATGAGTTTTCCTATTGGAGGCTGTGAGAATTTTCTTGTCATCAACTCAAGTGCACGGAATGTTCTGACGTCATGGCTTGACAGTATATGCTACGTGTCTTCTTGCCAAGTGAGTCGTTCTCAACGGTAATAGAAGAGACCACTGATATCTTGTTTAGCTCCATCGCTCGGGAATCCTACTTGCAGCCACAGACAGTTCACGAAACCGAAGATTTCGAGATCATTTTGCACGTTCCACGCGGGTGATTCATGTGGGATTACCAGACAATCGCTCCGGGCATCAGGAAACAATGGTAAAGCAAGGAGGAACAGATTCCTCGAAAGCGTCCTCCTGTTGAGTCGAGCTGCTATAATGGGCATAATGCCATCTCGGTGTTTTCGTAATTGTGTAGAGTTAAGTTATCATCTGCCGAACAACTAGTACTCAACTTGGATATATGCTATATTTTCCATTGGTCAGACTATCATAAGAAGGATTGTTCTTCAAAAGCCTCCGTCCTTCTACTAAACTAAGTATAAGACTTATATTTTGGTGCCGTGCACAAATATTCCTCAGTCTATGTGACGAATCTGGAGAATGACAGCACAGCCACAATTCAAACTTCACCACTTCATGACATTAGACTTGTGACCGGTGAGCAGTGCGTCTATGTGAGGCGAAACGTCGATAGGACGGTTTGCCTTGTAGATGGACTTGTCACGAGTCCTTATCACGTATACACAACCTGCCGTAGGAGCCGTAACTCTTACTCGTGTCAGTACCATTTGAGTCTTGACCGTGGTTGCCGGCCCGATAGTAGATAATGAAGGCTTCTTGTAGTCTGGTGGAATATTCACCGGCCTTTCCAATTCCCGGTGATAACGGGACAGGAAACAAGATATATAGTACAATCATTCTTCTTCCTTTGATCCCCATCTACGTCTCATCCTTAAGCTTCATAACCTGAGAAGCTGAATTCTATGGCTACAAGCGGCATACAGCGAAAGCATGGCGTCCCTGATGACTGGTCTTGGTATATCATCGATGTAGGATTGGTTTGATCGAGACCCATATCAGCGACCATCTGATGATGATGACGGACAATAGTGTTTTCTTGATTTTGACTGCACAAGTCTGGATCTATTTTAGGAGGAATACCATCCGGTCTCAAGAAAACTTACAGAGCAAACTTCTGGTGAGAATTAGATCACATCCCACAAACTGACGGCTGATAACGCGGAACAGGTTGCTATCATCTGGTAAATCTCTTCGGTGGTACATGTGACGTGAGGACTGACGTCGCTTTACAG
>JABCPU010000730.1:0-28345 GCA_016800925.1 Suillus spraguei | reverse complement strand
CGCCTGGTCGCCCACATTTATTCGGGGATCGCTACGGTGCGTCGCAGAGTGCTACAAATCATATAGGTTGCATGCCTTTGTATTGTAGTACCTAGCTGGTCCGAACAAATGTCGGTCACATCCCTTGGTTCGATTACAGGATGGAATGTAGTAAGTATAGCATGGGCCTAGGTCCGACACACAGCTATTGAATTTGGATGACTGCTCGAAAATTATCTGACTATTCAAATGGCTGGATCCTTGCCAGAAAGGGGGCGACTGTCTTAAATTTGTCCTATCGTATGAGACACCGTAAATAAATGATGGGGTATGTGTCACAGCAAAGGAGGAAATGTCGAGAATGAAAACTGCCGAAAGATTTATTTCTTCCAAAACAAATGGGAATACGCAGCTACAATATCTCTAGTGTCCTGACGTCCATCATGCCGGGAACAGGATCTACGTCTCTGATTTGTGTAATGATATCATAATCTGATGCAATTCTCTTGTATTCT
This sequence comes from Suillus spraguei, assembly GCA_016800925.1. Classification (NCBI taxonomy): domain Eukaryota; kingdom Fungi; phylum Basidiomycota; class Agaricomycetes; order Boletales; family Suillaceae; genus Suillus; species Suillus spraguei. The sequence goes on along the minus strand of JABCPU010000730.1, from coordinate 27,851 downwards.
CCGCTGCGTTGCTCCTTTAGCAGGAATGCTCTGAACGGCTGTCCAAGGCGAACAATCAATCGCATTGCACGATCGCTCAATTGTGGATCAACCAGGCCCTGTTCTCCAGGCAACTCAGGCAGAGCGAAATCGTCGTCGTCTACGCTGTCGTCGTCGTCTATGCTGTCATCGTCATCCACGCTATCTGTATCGTCTGCATAGTCGGGCAGCTGGAAAAGACGACGATCCCAGGGACGGATGAGTAAGAATGACCGTCGAGTGGGTCTTGCTCGCGAGAACCGAGGCAACTTGTCCGTCGTAGTGATTTGCAGGTCATGAAGCCCGTCTGCCTTGACTTCATACGTGAAGTATGTCTCCTCATGTTCAATGGGTCTCCGTCTGACTTCTGTGACAGGGAATGCGATGCATGGCAGATGCAGTCGACGGTGAGCAAAACGTGGAGCTCTCAGGCGGTCGAGTGAGCTGTACAGCTGCAAAGCTAACTCGACAACCACAGTGTCTTGCAGCGACGAGACCGATCTTTGCATCTCATCTTCACATATAGATGGCAGCGTGTACGGTGCGGCTTTGTATGAAGTGATGTCTGCGGGTAGACAGCTGTTGAATTCGGATGATGCTCCAACCCAGTCCAAGGCAGTAATGTCCCAGACTCAGCGACGAATCTCCTGCAGGAGCCGCCCGAGCGCATATTGCTTCTTCTCACCATACATGATAGGGAGCTGAACACCAAATATTCCAAATAATGAATACGCGATGTCTTCTTCCACTGTGGTGGCACGCGTCGACGCCCATTGTAGTTTCTCACGGGCGTTTATCATTCCGGGACAGAATGCGACAAGGGTCTGTGCATCTATCCCTGTGGCATCCTCCAACTCCTGCATGATCGCGACAGACCGCTTGTGGTTGGAGAGGGGTCGTCGAGATACGGGGTCCAGTCACTTTGGTAGAAGCGGATGACTTTCGGGGCGAGGAGTTCCGGTACGGTCCATCCTCGCGTGTTCCACGCGCTCCTTGCCAGTGCGCCCGGCTTCGACGAAGGCGGAACATCTGATAAGTATACCATTGTGAGTGCTGAGGTGCGATACCAGGCGAACATGGAATTGAGGGATGTTGGAGTTCAGCGTTGTTGTCCTGGTCGATGCAACATGAATCAATCCACCCCCAGCGGTACCCGCAGCACGAGCGGTTTTGCAGAAAGACTGCAATTTGATGATGCCGCCAACTGCCGCCAACTCGTCAACAACTTTGTCCTTGATGTCGTGCAGCAGTGGTTCCTTTCCTTCCCACCGATAAGACAGCGTGACACAACGGAAGTACGTCTCGACCACATCTTTGATCCGCTCTTTCGGACATCTACGCGCACCAGCGATGATGATGAAAAAGCTCCTTGTACTCTATGCTTGTTTTGAAGGCATTGATCTGTACATCTCGATTGCATAAGCGTCCAGTAAAGGTATTGAGGAGATGATGCGGGGCGTCGTCAAGTTGAGCTTGGATGGTTTCTTGAATAGTACCTTCTGCTTCGGATGGAGTGACGTATTGTTGGCGCAGCTCTGGAGAAACAGTCAATCGTGTTTAAGGATATGGTTGTCTGGGGCGTACTTTGTGTTTGGGTGTCGGAAGCATTTTCCAACTTGGAGAGCATGATTTTCAACGCTTCGATGGCTTCATCGTATCGGTGTGCGCTATGAAGTACCCCATGCTTCAACTGATAACCAATATAAGATGAGGGTTGAGTTCGATGACCTGCATATCACCAAAATGAGCCTCGAATACGAAACGGTAGCTGTCATCGCACCTTTTCCGCGTCGAGGAGTGCGTCGTCCCATAGCATTTTTGCCGACTTCGCCTTACTACGGCTCGCAAAGATGTATTGGTTGCAAAATCGAAGTCGATTGCCCCAGAGTAAAGTTCGATAGCCTTGTCATATTACCCGCGGCAAGGGCCTTGTCTCCACCTGCAGCATAGAGCCCGCTGCAATCTTGCTTGAAAGCTAAGCGAGATGGGGTTGAGAATTATACCCGGTTGACATCACGAAGACTTGCCAGTGGACCAATCGAGGCAGCCTGCTTTCGTGGCCTCATCAGCCGCATCCATCATGTATCGGTATGCTTGACGGCTTCTGGAAGTCTACCTGACCGAAGGAGCGCATAGCACCAATTCTGGTGTGCAGTTTGCCACAAGGACTTGAGGTTCCACCCGAATAACTGGAAAGCAAAGTGGGGCGTGAAAAACTGAGTTCCAGTTGCATCGCATTGAACCTACCACCACGAAGATATCATATTTAGAATGGATGGCTAACATAGATGAGAACGAATGGCGCTGACAGCGGAAGCAAAGTGGTTAGCAGCTTCGTTGTGACGCAATCCGTCCACGCCATCTAAGACATTCAAGCCTAACCGGACATGTAGATAAGCCTGATGCGGGAAGATCGCAACATTCAGTCTTAATGCATGGATCTGGACTTGGCGGTGTCAAGAATACTCACTTCCACAATTTGACAGGCAAGAGTATCGCCATTGGGACAAGTGGTAGCTAGGTCTTGGACGCGCACAATTGCTTCATCATGTTCATTTGCACTAAAAAGGGCGATGGCGATGGCCTGACAACAACTATGTGAGTAGCGACTACACGAGACAAACATAACGTACCTTGATCAAGAGTAGGAGATGTGTTTTCTTGACATTTGCGTCCACGAACATGAACCCGAGGTCGAATGCTTTCATCGCATGCTGGAACTGCCTTTTACCGCAGAGGGCTATGCCCTTGGAGATACAGCCCATCAAGGATGGCTGAATGCTCATGCTCTATATCGCCATATAAGACAGCCTGTATTAAAACGGTCGTGATGGTCTCACCTTGAGTGCATCATCAAGTGCACGATCCCAGTTGGCTTTTCTCGCCAGAACAAACGAGCGATTCGCGTAAGAGTTGTAGTCGTTGTCATCAGTGTTGATCCCTTCAGTGAATAGCCTATCAGCAGTTAACAAGTCCCCGTTATGCATGCCTTGCGGGCTGTCGTGTTGATGGCGAGGATCTGCATCACGCATGGTCAGATTGCATGTTAAGAATGAAGGCTGGAAACATGCTTCGCGATCGGACTGTTGAACCTTGGCATCAAAATTGAGGATCAATATGCAAAGAAACGAACAAAGAAAACGAATTCACATTATCTGCCACTTGTTCCTCCGGCGTGACTTCCTGTAGCGCATCCTGAGAGAAAATGAAATGAAGAAGAGACGGAAGACGAAGGGAATCCTACACCTGATGTCTGACCCTTGAGAATGTCCTCCAGCAAAGGTACTGCCCACATTGAGATCATTTTATCTCCTCCTCCACTCAGGATATGCTTGCCATCCGTGGAGAAGGTGACACAATACACCTGATCAGTGTGCTTGAATATGGCGATGGTTCGTTGATCCGAAAGTTGCCAAAGGCGAACGCAGTGGTCGTCAGATGCGGACGCGAGAAGGGTGCCAGTAGGGTTCAAGGCAATCATCCATACAGACTTGGTGTGGCCCTTCCAGGGTTCACCGACCTGCTTCCAGGTCGAAGAATCCCAGATCCGTATGGTGGGATCATGTGTATCACCAGCCGAGACAAGCTGCTTTCCATCGGGTGTCCACACGAGTGCAAAATTCCATGCTTCTTCATTGAACGCAGACTGACCCTGAGGCTGGAAGTTGAACTTTGCGATGCATCTCCTTGGGCGTAGAGTCCATATTTGGATATCCTTGGTTGCGATGGCAAGATGTTCACCAGACGGCGAATACCGAACGCAGTAAACTGCAGTGCCACAATAGATTGGACTTCCTTGCATTTGCCATGTTTCCGTGTTCCAGAGCTTTATTGTGCCGTCAAATGCGCCACTCGCCAGCAATGTGCTGTCTGGGGAAAAATCAAGCCCATGTATCATGTCGAAGTGGGCTTGGCTGAGTCTGGTGAGAAACTCGCCGTCTCTGTTCCAGGCCATGAGTTCTCCCCTCCAATCACCGCTTACTATGAATTGCCCATTTCCCGACACTGCAACCTTTCCCACTGGTTTGCGATGCCCTACCATTTTCCCCAACAGAACACCATCTTCCATGTTCCACAAACAAAGCGTCCCGCCGGTCACCATATGGCGTTTATCGGGGAAGAGTGCGACTGACAAAACTGCATCTTCATGGACTTTCAATGTTCGAGTAGCTGTGGTGATTTGAATGGTGGACTCTTCTTCTTCCGTCATTCTGCTCGAAGTGGATGGCGTTGAGCACAACTTGCTAGAGAGCTTGTGGATGTCTTGATCCAAGTTTCAGAGGTGCGTGTACCGGCCTTTTTTGTGCTTCTCCACAGCCTCGACCTGGCTTTACGCACTTATCATTAGACGCTCAGGACACGAGGCTATATTTATGTAATCTGCGACCAGTCCAGTCTTGCTCTCAGCCTCTCTTCATCTAGTGCACCATGTCCATAATCTCTGTCCTTGTATGTCTAAGTTTAACCGACGAATTCAATGGATCCAAGTCTGAGCAAACGTCTCTCAGTGTGTTCAGCACAAGATATCACAATACAGAGAGGTAGCATAGAGGTGACCTACCACAAGGATCAGTCCCAACAGAAGGCGTGATGGTACGATAACTTGCATCTTCTGGCATGTCCTCCCCGTTTGCTGTCCCCGCTTCTGCGTCGTTCGCCGTCATCGTAGTTCCGGACTCTGTTGTGACGTTGATCGACATCGCGATCTCGGACCCGTCGGTCCAAGTCCCTGTTGCTGTCCTTTCTACTACCGTCTCTTCTTCTCCTGTAATCTCCGGTCTCTGTCATTCGATTGTCACGGTCGCGTTCTCGTTGCCTATCGCAATCACTGTGACTTTGTCTCCCAGGGTCATAATCATCCGAATCCCTCCTTTTACCATCCCTCCTACTACTCTTGCCTCTGCTCCTTGTCTCAGGCGACGGCGAAACCCTCCTCAAAACAGCCGCACTCCCCTTCTTGCATTCCTCCCTGCCACTCTTCTGACTCATAAGCGGTACGCACCGTTTTTCGTCCCCCTCCGTTTCTTCCTCCTACTACCGTCATCCAGCACCTCCAGCACCTTTGTTGGCATCCAGCAATGTATTAAAGTGACATTTGCAACATCACAGCTTCAGGGCTCTGCGGCTCTTCTTGATGATATGAGTCACATCTCCATTGTATCACGCATTCATTACAGTTTCGCTCAATTATAAAAGTTCCCTTTGGGGATCGTACTCAAATCGTAATCATTTGTAAATCAATGTTTCCAAATTCATGTTGATCGGGATAATGTACCCTATGTCAGATATCTGTGCTTCAATTAACAGAGCCACTCACAACAACTCCTGTTGTCAACCCTTCTTCCTCTTCCGAGTTCTTGTATAAAATATGTAAGCTCGTTTTGTCTATCTCTCGAAGGCAGATTGTCTGGAGGGCATGGGCTACTGTTGGTCTCCGAATGACAGGCATGCCGTCCAGAAGGATGGTTGGAAAATCATTAAAGGATATGGCATATCCTTTAAGAGTTTTCGAACCACCTATGCTGGCTTTCGCAGAGTCAGGGATAAACCATGCGCGATATTTCCGTGTTGCCTCCGGTCAGTTCAGGATTTGGCTTTTTGCCATTTGTACTAGATGTAAGTAGCACACGACGTCCCTTGTGTAAATGTTAGAAAGAGCGGTAAAAGACGCACCGCTGTGCACCAAACTTATTGGAAGAAAAGATAAGCTCGTCCTGGAAATATTCGTCTTCATCATCGCTAGAGTCTGGCTCATCTTGATGCCCAGCCATCAGCAAAAACAATCCCGTTCTCGTCATCGTTGGAATCCTCGCTAGAGCTTACAGTCTGAAGAGAACCGGGCAAACATGCCAAGATTTATCTGAAATACGTCGATAAAGAAATTGAACATGATGGAATCAGTACAATACTTGAAGGGTCGACGGCCAACTACACCTCAAAGTATAACCTGCACAAAACTTGTGCAAGATGACAGCATTCGCTACTACGTTGAAAAAAAAAAAGAAAACTGTCTGGCAGAATAAGAGCATAGAGGGTGCGAGGTAGACTGGTGACCAGCCCTTCTATGAGGCAAACCGTCGATAAGAAGGACTGTTAAAACTGAGTTTGAATTTGGATCAAGAGCGGATTCTCAGAGTAACGTGATAAATAAGTCCGTTTAGGAATATCAGAATCACGTGAGCTTTTGCTAACTTATTGCTAAGCCTCGTTCTGGTACATACATCAAGTCATCTCTGATTGAGGGCGACGTTCGAGTATGCTAGGTTGCCAGCTGCTGGGCAGCCTCATCCGTCCACCACTCCATGTTTATATCTATGATCTTCTGCTATCGCTATTAATTGCTCTCTGTGCTGTAATTTCAGCTTGCATCAGGATGCGAGGTTCTTCGAAAATTCTGAATGCCGACTTTAGTTGTTCCGTGGACTCTGATATCACAACGAATGAACCCCTGGATGTCTCTCACATTGCTGCGCCCCTTCCCCACGACTCTCGTCACACGAACGCATCAAGTCTGCTGTCAAAATTCTCCGTGATGGCCGCATATCAATCATGGACTTCATACTCTTCAGCGTCGCCAGAACAGCTTCGAGCTGGAATTGATGTGGTACTATGGCCATTGACGTCAGAATATAGACAATCAAGCATGCTTGTAGCGCATCCGTTTTTGTCGTTATTATTGAGTGTCTGAATATAATTGATAGGGAGTCGTTGTTTGATTAAATCACGCGCAAAACGATCCAGTGCATCAAGAGAAGCATTGTGAATGGCTTGGATGATGGAAGATTGGTCCATTGAATTTGCAGGTATAATTTGCGTCACGTCAATAGCAAGAAAATTATATCGTTTATTCCATATCATCCTGAAAAACACTCGTTTTCTCATTGGACAGACGTCACATTACTCTGAGAATCCGCTCTTGATCCAAATTCAAACTCAGTTTTACCAGTCCTTCTATCGACGGTTTGCCTCATATACACGAGTCTAATAAGTAATTACGTTAGGTGTACACAGTACTGGGTACATAATAGAGAAACCTGTCCACCGGCATTTGTAGTCTCAGCGTCATGCATGAACAGGCTACCATTTCTTATCCTTTTTGTGACGATCCCGTCAGAACGCGTCCAAATAAGACATAGACGCCCTCGACCGTCATCGAGCTCACCTCTGCGACATCGATGGCCATAACTTATTGTAAGCAATGTGAGTCATATCTACCCCAATGGTGGCCCTAGCTTTTATTCCTTCTTGTTTATCTTTTCATGACTCGGATACTCCCTGATGCAAAAATACTGGCGCTTTTACGGGCATCAACCAGTGGACCCTCACAACACCTCGCCCTATAGATCCATCAAACCATCGAAGACTTCGTTCTTGAAAATGCACAGCTATCACAATCTCAAGGGGAATGAAAGAATGCAATGACCGTGTGCCAATGCAAGACAGATGGTATGCCATTAATCTCCTTATCTTATAGAGCACGGTGTCTTAACAGTTTCCGCGGTATATAAATATAGTCATTTTCAAATTCTGCACCTCTTCTTTACTTCTGAGCTTGTTCGATGGCGAACGTCAGTGTTATCTCGGTCACTATGACCTGCGTGTCAATCGAAAACTTCTGGTCTTGTGTCTTTGATTTGTCGAGAACCTGACCTCAATTGCTGGTTGTCCTCCTCAGGTTTCACACTTTCATGACACAAATGTAATATTCAAGCAATTGTGGCACCAGCCTATTTTTATGCAACATACGTCTCACGAGCCAACGAAACCGGGAGCTTCTTATAGAAAATACTATGATTCTTCAGGACGTCATCACCGCTCTTCATCACAGAATTCGACCATTACGATTCAATAGTTGACCTTATCTCCAATCATGAATGACATTGGCCTCCGCGGCTGCATCCTGATCCCCGAAAGGCATTGTGGGGTTATCAACAGGCGTGGATATGAGCTCCCATTTGTCAGGATCGAAGCTGGAAGCCGCTCGAGTATTTACATAACTATCATCCTTCGACAACAAGAATCCATACATACGCAGTACTATGTCACTTCCTCCGTCTAACCAGGAGAAACATGGGCCATCTATCACAGAAAAGACTGATACTAACCATCAGCAGATAAATCAACAATTCGACTTGGATTCAGCAGATATCACTGCTCATGCTCCCTCGCTGCATGGTCGTAAGCTAACAGCTGCAGTAGCATTTGTAGCAGGAATAGGATTTACACTCCTTGGGTGCGTTAAGAAGTGATTAACAATCGAAATCTTCTCATTTTGCGATTCAGGTATGACCAGGGTGTCATGTCATCACTAATTACAGGCAATCAGGTAACGATATACTCTATCGCTCGCATGCAAATATACTATACTCATCCTAAAAGTTTGAGGCTACCTTCCCTGAAGTAATAGTGGAGGCCAGCCACCCCAATCATGCAACTCTTCAGAGCTTCACAATTGCTATTTACGTATGCTGTCACCTTTGTATGCTATTTTTTGTGCTTATACCTTACAGGAAGTGGGTTGTCTCTTCGGTGCTCTCTCCAATCTTTGGGTGGGAGATAGGCTCGGTCGCCGCAGAACAATTGCTTTAGGAGGCAGCATAATGATGACTGGTAGGCAAATTATATTGCGTCAAGAATATCAACTGAATACCTCATAGGTGCTATTCTGCAAACGACTGCATTTTCTTTCATACAGTTGACTTTTGCTCGTATCCTCACAGGCTTCGGAAATGGTCTGGTAGTCAGTGGCGATTATTCATGCTTTCCGAATTCTGCTGAAACAAGTCTGTAGACGTCGACGGTACCAACATATCATGCAGAGCTCTCCCCTTCCGCACAGAGGGGTCGAATGTATGTCATTCATACGCAACACAATAAAAAAGTCACAGTTCTTCTAGGATCATGATGGAGGGCACTTTGATTGTGCTTGGAGTATCCATTGCGTAAGTGCGCTATTATATTGATTTATTTGAAAATTGATTGCTGTCTTACAGCTATGTGCGCAAGTCATGGTTTTCTTTTGTTCATTTTTGCTGATATAGTGCTTTAGTGGGTTGACTTAGCACTGTATGTTTCAGCGTTATACCCAGGTTAAGCTTGTCTGACCAGTCAAACTAGATTCTTCGTAAATTGGTCGTCTGCCCAATGGAGAGTTCCGATAGCTCTGCAGTTGGTATTTGAAATCATTATGGTGACGTGCATTGGATTCGTGAGTTCTGTTTCTCTCCCAAAAATGTGTATATTAGTACTAACAGATTCGATTTGGCACGCTACGCAAGCTTCCTGAGTCTCCGAGATGGTAGGCTCTCGTCATTCTCCACGATTTTCACGAAACTAAACAGAATTAGGTTGGTAAAGCATGGTCGCAATGCAGAAGCGATGGCCGTTCTATCCGCAATGGAAGACAAACCTCCCACGGATCCAGAAGTTCAGCGCACTTACTACGGTATTTGTGAAGCTGTTGGCGTCGAAACATCTAGTCAGGGTTCACTACGTGAACTCACTACCGGGGGTCGCAGTCAAAACTTCAGACGAACAGTCATTGCTGTGACATGTCAGATGATGCAGCAGCTAACTGGAATCAACCTCGTTACCTAGTGGGTATTTCAGTCTCCTGATGTGACTTGTTATGATCTAAAACACATGCTTTCGCCAGTTACGCCGTATGTCATGCAACCGCATGGCCTACAACAATGCTGATGTCACGCAGACTATTCTATTCCAGCGTCTTGGTCTCTCCGATGTCAACGCGCGGATTACCGCTGCCGCCAACGGCACAGAGTATTTCCTTGCTTCTTTTATTGCTTATTATGCGATAGACTATGTCGGCAGGCGCCAACTCATGCTGATTGGCACAATCGGTCAATGCATCGTGATGCTCCTCCTGGCTATCTTGGGATATATCAACAATGGGCCAGCGCAGATTGTAAGCGTGGTCATGCTATTCGGCTTCAATACGTTCTTTGCTATTGGGTGGCTGGGAATGGCTTGGTTATATGTGAGTACAGAAACGATGATCTTAACCTTTTTTGATTTTTCGGTGATCCGATGGTGATTTCCAGTGTGCTGAGCTTGCAGGGCTCAGAACACGTGCACAAACAAACGCACTAAGCACAGGTCCGTCACTCGTACGCCGAGAAATATAGACAAATCCACTTACTTATCGTTTTTCCAGCGTCAAACTGGACATTCAACTTCGTCATCGTGATGGTCGTCGGCCCATCTTTCGACAACATCTCCTGGAGAACCTACATCGTTTTCGCAGCCCTGAACGCAGCCATCCTTCCACTCGTTTACTTTTTCTTCCCCGAAACTGGCGGTCGGTCTTTAGAAGGTATTTTTTGCACGTCTTCTGTTCAGTTCCCAGTGATTAATTTCAATTCTATCTATCATATAAGACCTCGACGTCGTGTTTGCGTTGGCGCATATAACTGGTGATGATCCTGTCAAGGTTTCGCTGAGGAAGGATGTCCCGCTTGCTGGATCACGAGAGGCGGATAAGATTCTTGGTGTTAGCACGGGCGTTCAATATCATCACGCGACTAAACCTTTGGCGTCCTTCTCGTTATCGAGCGAAGCAAGGACGCCTGTCTAGTTGGTAGTCTTTTCATAGAGGCGGTAGTGGAATCACACAATTACTACGTTTGCCTTGGAGTACGTTGAACGGACCTGTCCAGAAGCCCAGCCCAGTGTATAAATTGTAATCGAGACATGAAAACAGAATGACTTACTTACTCGGTTTCTCTTCCCGAACAATATCATATGATACATGTGTATGAATGCAGTACTGCCGCCGAAATGTGGAGGAATCTAGATCCTACACACGAAATCACCAAATGGGAATCGCACTGTCATTGCTGGTATACTAATCGAACATACTCAGGAGTCGGGTGAGACTCCCGGAGGACCAATCAGTGGTATATTGAGACAAATGGTCCATTGGTGTAAGAGATAGGATCAAGATCAAGTGTTAGTGACAGATTCTAAGCGGCATAACGGTGAGAGTGCTGCGGAATCACTGACTTGCAATATGATTATAAAGAAAATACAGGAAACGCAAGGATTACGAAAAACCACGAGTTAGATTTAAGCACGTAGGAATAAAACTAATAACGGCGTCCCCCGCGAGTCCCTCCTCCAGGTCCTTGGTATGGTCCATAATCTGGTGGTGGACGACCACCACCTGTGCATGAATTAGAAGATACGTCAACTGGAATTAATCAGTACACGCACTAGTACGGACAACGGGAGGCACAGGCGGGAGCGGCGTGGGTGGTGGGGTAGCACGTCTGGTAGCACTAGGAATCACCGCATTGCGTAATAACATCATCAGGTCATCAGTTCGGAACACGGGGCCTATGATAAATCTCGCATCAGAAATTCCTCAGTTTGGAAAATAGTCTGACGAACCATCAAAGGAAGCTGGGCTAGGTAGTTGTCCGACAAACCACGAGATAACAGCGGGTAAAGTAGACGCCTTGTCATCTTCACGATCTTTCTTAACATGCTGCAGTTCTCTGTCTCGTTCTTTTTCCCAGCCTGCGGGGCTTCCAAATCGCCTTCTAGGAGGACCCTCCCACCTTTCTCGGTCACGGTCGCGAGGCGGAGATGATGGCCTCTGTCGCTTGCTAGGGGGGCCAAAGTCAGGTCTAGCAGATCCCTCACGTCTCTTGTAGTCCGGAGACGATGCTCTTTTTACGGGCGGCTGACCGCCTAGCATATGCGAAGCTGAAGTCAAAGAGAATAAAGAGTCTGTTCGCTTTTCAATAGAATTTAAGGTGCTAGCTGAACCCAATGCAGCAGGCTGACGAGCTGCCATAGCAAACCCAAGATCCCGTGCTGCAATGGCATCAGTTCCCAGGTATGTATGTCGTTGAGCAAACCGTTTGATGGGCGGATCTTGAAGGGACTGTAAGCTCCACATCCTAAATGAAGTATGCGTGTACGTACCCGAGGGATAAACTTCAGCTATTCTCTTTTCAAGCTTCTGTGCTGCCTCAAGATCACCATACTGGTACTCATAACGAGCCCACCTTTCCCAAAGAGGACGAGCGCGTTCAGGTGGAAAAGCTGTGATAACACGTTCAAAAAGAGCTCGAGCATCTGGGCGAGGAAATAGTGAGTGGACGACGACACGTAAAGAAAATGGAACCCAACTGTTCTCGTCATTCACGGATATCAAAAATCCGAGATATCTCAGAACAAACTCAATCTCATCACCGTAAGTTTCCAAACCTTTCTCAAAGATACGTGATGCTACGCCGGTACCACCATCTTTGTTGCAGTGGTATTCCATTAGAGCTGAAGAGGGACCATCATTATCTGTAGTTCTAACTCTCGGGCCTTCAACGTACCAGCAGCTTCATACACCTCCCATGGCGTCCATCGGTCACGCCTAGCTTTCGCAAATACTGAACGAAAAGCCTTGAGATCGAGAGCACGTCGTGCAAACCGAATATACATGATCCAAACAACACCATATTCTTGTCTTCGGTCGGAGAGCTCTTTGACTTTTGGAGGCTTCTCATCGGAAGCCTGAGTAGCAAATGAAGAAGTATTGGAGATCGTTCCCGCTTCTAACGACCCTAAACCATTCCCAGCTGGAGCACTCGTAGGCACGGTACGACCGGAGCCATCAGACGTAAAAGACGAGTTGGCGGAATTAATACGATTTTCGAGCTCATCCAACTCAGCACGCAAGACGTCAAGGAACTTGTCGAACGTCGCCGTGACATCAACGTGTTCCTTGCGGGACTCTTGCAGCTCACAGTACGCAAAGTGGAGGAGGAAGCTGGTAGGATTGGCCTCCATGCCAGACTTGAGGGTATTCAGCGCCTCTTCCGGCTTACCCATGCTGTTTGTCCACACGAAAGACATATACCTGTAGACGATGAGCTATCCATGATAGAGTCAAAGTTGGAGACAAACCATATTTCTGCATAAAACCTCATTCGTATAGCAGCTTTGCGATACACACCCTGTATACGTGAAATAAGGGTTGCTTTATCCTTGTCCTCAAACTCGAGTGGGTTGCTCTCTTCCCACTTCAAGTAAGTTTTCCAAGCCCCGACAAGTGCCCTTTCAGCCGCATTGAACGTAGGAGTAGGAGGAAGGTATAGATGTGGTCGTGTCGACGACGAAGCTGGCGGCGGAGGGAACAACGGTCCCAGGTGCCGTTGGAGCTGACGAAGTACTGTACGAGCTTGCATATATGATGGGGATAGATCTGACATGAATTTCTTGGCCTGCACCACCATTACAATCATATCGTGTCACATTAGCAAAGTGAATTACCGTTATCTTGTTGAGGCTATTTTCAAAAGTCTCAAGTTCTGACCAGAGCTTCTCGACATTTTCAAGAGGTATTTGAACGGCACGATGGTAAACCTTGCGCAAAGCATCCATCTTTTGCTGTTCTTCCCATGTTGTGGTCGTCTGTCACAGGCGTTAGTGGCGCGCTGAAAGTGGCAGGAATATGACAAACCTCTCCGGCCTTGAGGAACTGAATATAATCACTCCAAATATCTCCGCTATCTTTGTCTTGGCCTATACGGCTCAGGGCAAATTCATACGCTTTGCTAACAGCTTCGCGACTGGCCGGTGATGTATTCACTCGTCTGAGCAAGTAGTTCAATGTATCTGGAATACAGCACACATATCACACTGACCTGACGTAGGTAAGATAGAACTTCCAGAGGTCAACTAGAGGAGAGGATCTCAGGAATCTTCTGAAGAGTTCTTCGGCGTATGGAAAAAGACCAGGGCTCAGGAAATGGTTGAGGTAGGCGATTTGGGCGGACGACTTGATATTTGTTATACATGTCAAGGACTGTCGAGTGCAAGGCTGGAAGGTGCATACCGTGTTGGGATAGACTTCAAGTAGAGCTTCATATGTCTGTTTTATTTGTTCAATTTCAGCGCGCGCCTCGACGAGGTCGACGAGTTTGTTCCAGCCGTCTGGATCATGAGGTTGCTCACGCAGCTTCTCGCGCACGACATGCCATTCAGACGGAGCTTCTTGACTGGGTGTATCTTGCTTGACATTGCCTTGCAGAGCTGGAGATTGTTCGTGCCCGTTTTGAGCGGTTGTCTGGTTGAGAGCATTCAGAGCATTCAGAATCTCTTCGGTTGGTTGAGTCTTGTCTCCAATATACTCGGTGTCGTTCGTTGCGATTTCTGTTGGTGTTTCGATATCGACTATACTGTTTTGTTGTTCCTCCGACATTTCCGTCATAAAAACGGAAAAAAAGAACGATGTGGAGGAGAGTTCATCATACACAACAACCCCACTGCTATTTCCCACGCTCTTTTCTAATCATCGTCAACTACCACGCCAGCTTGGGTTCGTGGAACGTCATGCCCCTACGAGGAACTGGACATGGAAAACTTGTTGGCGACGAGGCACCCTATTTTGAGTCTCTGGCCGAGCTTGATCAGTGGGCTAGTCTCCCTCACGAAAAGTTGATGGCTGTCTTAGAGTATCAGGCCCGTCCTCAGTTTGCAGAATTATTGAACCGGAGAGGGAAGCTTTTGGTGAAGAAGCAAAACTCATGCTCTTCCATTATGCTCCACTGACCCGCCTATCAAAGGTGTGCCACGATTATAAAGTCAGTAGGTGACTCGGTTGATTTATGTCATGATCAGTAGCCGTAATGAAATGACTCGGTCTTCCATTCTGCACAGGGAGGGTATACTGAATCTCCTTCTGGCCTGTGCTATACATTCAATTTTTGGCACTTATGTGACACATTCGTGTAGTACGTTGACCTAATTGATTATCTTATCGCACCTCATAACTCGTGCCAAGCTTCTCGCATCACAGAATTACCGTTCCTCCATCAGGATGGATCAACGCTGCACATCGACAAGGGGTTAAGATGCTCGGAACATTGTGAGCTGCACAAAACACCATTAGATAACCCGCACTTCATTCACCATGTTCCAGAATATTTGAGGGATCTGGACAAGGCGACTGTCTTCAGCTGATAGTCGGGTGTCCTCAGGCGGACGCAGGCCCAATTTTACGCACAAATTCAATCCCCATCTCAAGACACTATGCCTCAGTTTTAGCAGAGCTTGCTCGCCAGCGCGGGTTTGATGGCTATCTCCTGAATGTCGAATGTCCGCTTCAAGGAGGCCCGGAACAAGCGCGGGCGCTTGCCGGATGGATTTTACTTTTGAGATCTGAGCTCGTCACCAAAGTTGGTCCGCACGCCCAAGCTATTTGGTAAGGCCAAGGCGGATCAAAAGTTTATCACAAATGTTCCTGACCCAATTCGAATGACAGGTACGATAGTGTGGTATTCAATGGCCAAATGAGGTGGCAGGACCGATTGAACAGCCTAAATCTGCCGTTTTTCCTCTCGTCTGACGCATTCTTCACGAACTACACTGTAAGTGCGTGTTTACATTCACCGCCTTTATCTCAAGCGTATTGCATAAGTGGCCGCCATCTTTTCCGGCTCTCACCGCCCAGTACTTCATGAGCTTGGATCCAGCGCTTATTGGTGATGATGCGAAAGGGTCTCCTATCTCTTCCGTCAAGTCTCTTCAAAGCATCTTTACAGGTGTTGATGTCTGGGGCCGAGGATCGCATGGTGGTGGAGGATTCGGCTCCTACAGGGCCATGACACATATCGATCCCCAATCACTCGGCCTGAGTGTCGCCCTTTTCGGGCAAGCGTGGACATGGGAGAGCGAACAAGATAAGCCAGGATGGAATTGGGATCAATGGTGGGAATATGAGCGCAAGTTATGGATCGGTCCCGCAGACCCTCAAGAGGTGGTCCCTGTGCCTGATGCCCCCAGACGTCGTGGAGAACCTGAGTGTCCCCACGGTGCATTCAAGCCAGTATCGTCATTCTTTGTACATGCCACCCTCCAGACCCTTCCAAGCTGGTCTTTTACACATCATTCTCTCCAGGAGTTGGGCGTTCGTGGTTTGTCGAAGGCGTAAATATTCTTCAGACAGAAGACGGTTGGACTGATGTCGATAAGCAAGGTTCCCTTGGGAATCTGGTGTGGCCGCGACCATCCGTGATGTGGGAAAACAATGATAGTCCAGAACCACTTCCTTTAGCTTCATCCATGTTGGACATGAGCGACGCATGGAATGGAGGGAATACCCTCAAAGTTCCATTTCTTGTGCTGGCAGTACGGCCGATGATGCGTTGTTCCGGTGCATCTGGCTTCCTGTGCAGTCACTGAATGTGACTTCCCTTGTGTCATATGACGTCAACATCGTTTACAAAACTGTAGCTTGTGAGGGGATCGACCTTGACCTTGGACTTTTCATAAAGCCGTTGATGACGAGTGGCGGAGATCTCGCAGAAGTCAATGTCGGGGCATCCACTCAATCTTATCTCAAGAATGGTTGGACCAGACAAGTCCTTACCTTCTCGCTTCCCTCCGGTACAGCTAACGCGTCGATTGGCATTGGCTTAATCATCGGTTTTGTTGCTGAAGATCCATCTCAGCCAATTGAATTTTCAGTTTCGTTCGGTCAACTTGCCGTACATACATCTTCTCTCACCGCCCGTGTCTCCAAGGGAACCCCCGGGATTTTGTGGGCTAAATTTCAAAGTGCCAAGCCCCTCATCTCCCCTTCAACTGGTCTCAGCGGGGTTCTCACCTGGGAAATTGTATCCTTTTTTCCGCATCTCGTGTTACCGGTGATAACCTCACCAGAAGACCCGAATCCTGCATGGATTCTAGACGATACCAAAGAACGATACCCCTCATTTCTCTATTTCAATATCTATGTCAACCCACACCCCCTCTCGGGAGATGTCGCAGGGGCCACGGCCGCGATATTCATCGGAACAACGGGCCTAGATGGGCGTGCTAATAGATTTTACGTGGATTCAACGATTCTGCCAAAGGATGTGATGGACGGGAGAGGCTTACGCTTTTATGTGCAAGGAGTTTCTGACAAAGGCGATGTCCTACCATGGGAGATGTGTGCGCACGTGGATTGCATGTTCCAACTCGGAGGTAATTGATGAATTCGAAGAGCGTTGAGCACCTAAATAGCATGCTCGATTGTGTATTTGTACGTTGCTGGTTGCGAGAACGAGACGTTTGGAACTTTGGATCCGCAGAACTTGGTAATGGTATGGTATGCTGCACACATGAACGCTTCTATTTGGTTACGTACTGGTACAGGGTAAGTCCGGAGGCTTTCCGGCCCCTCCGCTGAAGTTCTCCACATGCTAGCTTTCTTGCCTCAACTCCGGGGTTGTTTAACGATCCCAATGGTATGTCGATCTTTTGCTGATTTCTGCATGCAACGCTGAGTTTTCTATTCAGGAACTCATAGTTAGCTCTTATCTGACCTTCCAGGATGTTCAACCCCACAACGTATGAATCTGTTTGATCAATCACAGACGCCGTCCTGAAAACAATAGCCAGCGAGGCTCATAATAGAATCGTGATCGTATTCGCCTACCGTGTGCAAAGAAGCGATTTCTATTCAGGTCGGGTATGTAAGTAATCGAATCGAGTCGCTGAGGATAAGATTTACCGCGAACATTGACCTTTCTAAAGCAACTCGTTAAACTTAGGCTATTCATTCAGAGTGTCAGCGT
This sequence comes from Suillus spraguei, assembly GCA_016800925.1. NCBI lineage: Eukaryota > Fungi > Basidiomycota > Agaricomycetes > Boletales > Suillaceae > Suillus > Suillus spraguei. The sequence goes on along the minus strand of JABCPU010000730.1, from coordinate 10,248 downwards.
AGCCTTTCATGAATTCAGGAGGCTCACAATATGATACACTCTCCATGTGACTAGCGCCCATGCCTTCATCGCCGTAGTCTCCTGATTATTTGATCATATATATTCCTACACACGTCACAACCCTACGCTACATTGGAATACGATGCATGTATCAATGTTAGCTAAAGCATCAAAAGTTGAAAGAAACAAAGCATTCGAAGCAATATCAAGTTCAACAGAATCAACACGTCTGGACCGATAGAAAGATATTCATTCTGATGAAACATATACATGGACAGGCGAGGGTCAAAACTATAAAACCACAAGATTGAGATGTAGTGATGTTGTATTTCTTGCGCACCAGATGAGTGTTGAAAGTGGGAGACTCGGAGATGGCGGGCACGTTCGAGGAGAGAGATGCAGATGTACGCTCTGAGGCGCAATTCAGCATATGATATCATTGGCCAGTGAGCAAAAACGGGGATCAAGACTCTGGCCGACGGAATGCAAGGCATGATCAGAAATGTATGGGCGCTTCAGCTGCACGGCCTATACTAGAAGCTGTGAAGTCAACACGAGGACGACACACGTAAATGTACCACCGTAGACTGAAATCTGAACGGAGTAATGGTTTTGATTTTGCTGGATGAATGCTGAGACAAAGTTATGCCAAGTTGTTGGCTGTGGTTTAACCAGGAAGGGAGGAGACATCAATGATAAAGTCCCCCAAAAATTTGAAGGACACTGATAATACATGATACTCGACGTCTGCTAGACGAACAGCGGATGATTGTGCCCACAGCGAGCTATCTTTCGAAGAAGTTATTATTGAATGACAACTTGCTTCTCGAAAGGACGGCTCACTAAACCTGAAGGGCGGGAAACAGATAGGAATGGCACGGAGACAAAATTGGCCATGCACATGCTACATCGTTGTTTCTGAACGAGAAGGAAGTGATTAACGGGAGATCGGATAAAGTTGTGGGACACCGGCACAGGTGAATGAATTAGGAAATGAGTGGGACACGCAAACGAAGTGTGGTCTGTTTACCGGCGTGGAGATGGTCGGCGAGTCCTTAGATGAATCGAAGGGACTACAAGGCAGGAATGACAATCCACGGTTCAATCAAGTCATGGCACAATATTTTCCTGCGTGTTCGCAGTCATTTACTTGCCAGACGCAACTGGTGGAGACAACGAGTTCTCGACTGATGAATAAATTAGTGGTACCTAGTCAAATTTAGAATGCGACCATATAAAAGGCACACCTATTGCTATATTAATAACAGGACATGTGTCACGTACGGATGAAAAATCTCCTGATCGTTCATGGAATACTACTACAACCCATAAGAGAACCTCGTGCTGCTAGAAGGGCCCAGCGACCGAGTCTTGACCATCACAAGCACGTCATATGACCAGGTGATATTAGGACTCACGGATGCTCCGGTAGGTCAGGAACTTGTACATGCGCCTTCAAGTTCACCTTGACAGCTACGAGTCGATCTGCCGAGAGGTCCAGGGAAAACGACGAATACTTTCACACTGCGTTTGCAACTCGAAAAGGTAACAACGACTCGCAGGGAGTACTGGTAGGTTCAGCGCACAGCGCAACAACTCATGCATGAGTTGCCCATCAGGAGCCCCCAGGTCACCACGCCGGCCAACTTGAACGACTGCCAGTCGTTCAAGTTGGCCGGCGTGGTGACCTGCATCAGCAAGTACCGTGAGTAAAGGAATCAGGTACACGTGTACTTATTCTGGCTCAAGTTGGAGGTCATACGTAATATTATGGCTGTGCGACAAGCGCATTTGCCGCCGCGCCATCACTCGTTTACGAGCTATTTAATCATCTAATCATTTTGCTCCCGAATCAAGACAGAAGTACCCATTCAAATAAAAACCCCATGATGTACCAATACCAGCCGACTTGCTATTTCTCCCTCACAAATTCTCGGCTTGCTCAACGGTGATGCGTCTTCTCACCGTATTTGCGGCTCTGGTCGCAGTGGTCGCCGCCAGTGCCCATAAGATGACCAAGCATGAGATTCGTGAACGCCAACTAGAGGCAGCGAAGCGTTGGCAAACTAGCGGCCCTCAGAGCGTAAGCGTAGTGGTGTTCAGAATATCACATTCACGAATCCAAAGGCCTCAGGTGAATGAAGTGCTACAAGTAGACATCCAATACGTCTGATCCATCATCTTCGTCCAGAATTTTATGTCGATGGGACTTCCCTTCCACTCGTTGACTTCGATGTTGGTCCTAGCTGGGCAGGTCTTCTACCCATCAGCAACAGCCCTAACGAGACGCGTCAGGTATGTACATGCGTAGTCTATGCGTGTCCTTTTCTGACATTAAGAATATCAGCTCTTTTTCTGGTTTTTCCCTCCCGGCCCCCAAGGGAGTCTTGATGATTTGATTTTTTGGTGTGTCATGAGAAGCAGTGTGCTCTTCGCTGCTGATCTGACATGTTCTACTTGAAGGACGAACGGTGGTCCTGGCTGCTCCTCCCTCGAAGGTTTACTGCAAGAGAATGGTGTAAGCATCTTTTTGATGGCAAGACTCCTTTAACAGTGTTTGAAGCCGCTCAGCTGGTCTTGGGGTCAAGCCAAAGCAACGGTGAATCAACAGAGCTGGACTAACCTCTCTTCCGTCCTTTGGGTGGAGCAACCTGTTGGAACGGGATTTTCTCAAGGCATCCCAGACGCACAGAACGAGGAAGATGTCGCTGCTCAACTCGTAGGCTTCATGCAACAGTTTCTCGAGGTCTTTTCGGAGCTTCAAGGCAAAAATCTGTATCTCACGGGCGAAAGTGTAAGTTCTCGGAGAGTCTGATAAAACATCGTATTAACTGTGTTCAGTACGCTGGAACATACGTGCCTTGTGAGTCAAAAGTCATTTCTTTGAACCTGATTCAAAGATTGATGAGCATTATAAAGATATCGCAAACTATATCTACGAGAACCCACTCTATTAGACCTCTCATTGCAGGGAATATGGATCAGTGATCGTAAGTAACATTTTGACTTGCTCTGTCTCTTCTTAAGGGCTCATACGTGAAGCTCAGCCTCAATCTCGTGGGACGTGGTGCAAGAGGAGATCCCTGCAGTGGACTTTGTGAACAAATATGCTGGCCTCTTCTCCTTCAAGTCTGTTCATTTCACTCTGGCCTAGTTTGCAGGTTACTGACCAATTGGATCCAGTGAGACGTATATGAACCATCTAGAGAAGAAGGCTGCGACATGCAATTACACCGGCTACATGGAGAAGTACGTTACATACCCTCCAACAGGTCTTCTTCCCCTGCCAGGAGACTCTATCGAGTTTGCCGAGGGCTGCGATGTCTGGACCGACATTTTCAATAATGCGTTGATTATCAACCCCGCTTTTGATATCTATCGCATCTGGGACACTGTGAGTCGAAGAGGATTTTGATGGGAGCTATATTAACTTATTCCTCACTCAAGTATCCGATTTGTGGGATGTCCTAGGTTTCCCGTAGGTCATTCAATTATCGAGTCAATGCAGCTGGCTAACGAAGACCTAGAGGTTCATTTCCACAGACACAGTCTCCAATCTACTTTAACCGATTGGATGTAAAGGAAGCTATTCACGCGCCCGTTGACACCCAGTGGTCGGAATGCTCCAATATCAATGTCTTCCCCAACGGAGACAGCAGCTTGCCTCCCGTCTTCACTGTGCTACCGAATGTTATCGAGAAGAACCAACGGACCGTCATTGTGCATGGTCTCGCCGACTTCATTCTCATTGCTAATGGGTATGACTTCATTTTTGACCCTTGATTGTCGTATATTCTGACTTACAGTCCGATGATTTAGAACCAGAATTGCCATTCAAAAGTAAGTGCGTTCTCCATTTGACATATATCAATTGACAGGAATCATTTGTAGCATGACCTGTGCGTGATTAGCAATGTTTGTTGTACACTACTAATCACTTATTATATCTTAAGGGAATGGATTGCAAGGATTCCAGACGCCTATCGCTAGCGACAGCTTCATTGTCGATGGCGTGGGTGCCTATGGAACGATGCACTCAGAGCGGGACTCACTTATTACGAAGTAGCCTTGAGTGGACACATGTGAGTTCATCGCAATGCGCAGGGTCTCGTTTCTAATACCTCCTGTAGGATTCCGCAGTTTGCGCCAGTGGTAAGTCGACAATACTGATGTCCAGGTGTGCCCTAACGCAGAACCAATGATTTCAGGCCGCATTCCAGATTATGCAGTACCTGATGGGCTTTAGAGACACGCCCTAGATACTTGCTTTCCTTCTATACCACGGGCAGAGTCGGGTTGGACGAGTCCCACTATCTTGCCAGCCCTGTATCAAGGTCTCGTGACTACGTGTCGCGTTTACCCCTGTCCCTATCACGAGAGCTCAAGCGCTCACCTTGTTTTCATTGAATTATATTTTTGTTAAGAAATGTCTGTGATCAGGACGCAACTGTGCTTATTCTCATCAGTGCACGCAACAATCTCGACGGTTTCCATAGTCGGGAAGGACCCAGCAGATTGTAAGCGCGGATGACATTCGGTTCCATAGCCTATGTCAACCGTCTCTCATGAAATATCAAATATTTTCACGGGCTAGATGCATTGCCCCTTGAGTCACCTTCAAGACGCACGATGGAAAGGCAAGTAGTATGCATTAAGACTGCCTAAAACCATTTCTTAGTCCCTCATAGTTTCCCTAGCGCGTGACTCCGCATCAATGGACAGTTTACGACTAATTTCTTACAGATTGCAGTTGTGTCACGACGTACAAAGACATCTGGGTCGCTTTTGTGCAAGGTTCGTCGCGATCAGGTGCCCGCATAATGCAGTCTATTTGTCCGTATCAAATATATACGCCGGTGGATTGTTTGATGAGCGGGGCATCGTGAAAAAGGTATGTTCTCTGTAAAAGGTATCTTGCTGAATCTGGCGAGGCTGACCTGGCCTCCTTGGTTGTCAGCGATACTCAAACAATCTATTTGGTTAGTTAGGGTTAGTTATTCAAGTTGTTAAGTATCGCCGATATTCGCTATTTATATATTTATATGAATGAACAATATTCAGTTGTAGAGAAAACCTGGGACGTTATCTTGATTCTCTGGCAATGAAATTCTGGACGTATTTGGTGCTGTTAGGATCAGAAGGTTTACATCATGTGACCGAGAGAAACAATTTTAAATTCATCTGTTTGCACATCATGATGGGCCATCACACTGGCCAACGATATATATGCAGTTATCGGATTTTTACATGAATGCAGGGCTCAGAAATTGGCTCTGAACGTGTGCTTCACCCAGTGGATGTGATCATGGCCTGGAAAACATCAATCCTCTCGACTCGTCTTTCATGATGTGATTTTTCAGTGACCCCCAGGCCCCAATGGCGCAGTGCTGCTCCCAGTTATCTTCGCAACAACTCCATGGTGGCAAACCCAACTCCTTATCATGTCGATAACCAATAATCTCAACTGCGACCCCGTCACTCTGTCCTCCTTCAGCTCTCCGAGTGTGTTATCTCTTGTTCTCTATCATACCCGAGTACTTCCTGGTTTTCGCGACTACATTATTCCGGAAGTACGGCTAGCAATGTGTGTGGCGTGTGAGTCGGCGGACTCGCACTCTGAGTTTCATCAGTACTTTGGCATTCTACTGACTCGGACACATTCGTGTTTACGCCACTAGCACTGCTTTTATCTTTCCTACCCAACACCACACGGTGTATTTCTTCTTATCAGTACTCTTAAATTTTCAAGCCACTGATTCTGTCTTGATTTCAAGAGCGAGTTTCCACTGCAGACGCCACAGGTGTGTCTTGCTCTCGCCGCCTTGCTTGTCTTCTAACCTACATCAACCATGTCCAGGTATGGAAGCATCCAGAGTGCACCGAGGCTTTGATTTAAGGACGCCACCAACAAAACACGATACATTTCAGCTGCTGACCTTCGTAGACGTCACAGTAGGACTTTGGTCCTCCCGATCCTCATAAAGCGCGTCTGCAAGCCACATTCGCCAGGGCTCTCGGCTGTCTAACTTCTCTCCACATTCCTCGCTTCCTCAGCATCTCGCCGGTCGGTTGCACTAGTCCACACCATGGATTAGGTACTCCGACCCACGTCAATTCAATACTCTCGCTGTTCCGCAAGCTCGGGACGCGAGATGAGAGGGTGCTTTTCCTTTTCTACTTTCATCTTCCAGCCCGCCGCTGACATTGTGCCATTTTCAGGGCATAGGTGGTCATTGCCATCCAGGTCGGGGACTAGAGGTGGCTCGGGACGTAGAAAGTTGGCCCTGTTCTGCAGGTGTTGCTAGCATTCTATCCTGTTGTTCCTAAGCACCGCCGGGTCCGGGGTAGCATCATCACCAATAGGTCTACTGCTTCGGCGACAAGAGGCTCAAAAAGCCGAGGTCGTCAGCGCAACCACCTCTATTTTACAAAATAAACCTGATACACTGCAAACAAATCACGCATTCCGGACAACAGAAGAAAATATTAATACGACGCAGGTTCTTGAAAAAGGTTAGTACCCCGTTTGCTCATGTTCCTGGTTGTCATCGAGACTGCTGGTATCAGCTGGAGACGCCGTGCGGCGTTGTTGGATGAACGCATCGTCCATTGGCATCGCATGGAGCCTTGGTGACTACTGATCCTGTGTGCGACAGTGGGTTCCTCTTCCTTTCACCCAAACCCCACTTGGAGGTTGAAAGGTTGGTACCTCACAGGCACAGGTTTGATTGGAGGACGGAGATGTACCCAGGCTCAGACCATGTGCTTGGTGTGTAGTGGGCAATTGGCAGGACCGCCGCCTCAACCCTCCATGAAAAGTATTGCCTACTGACAACTTCAAGTGCTCTGGGTTTGCGTTGAGCAGGTGGAAACGATTTCGGCCCGCATCAATGTCACATGTGCACGTGGCGAGCTGTCACTGGTCTAGACAACCATATGTTGGTTCCGAGGCAGAAAATACGCAGTTCTTCTGCTTCGAGAACGTATACAATAGAGACTACTTAGAACAGCATCGGATATTATATAACTATTAAGTCATCTCATATTACATAGCGCACGCGGCGGAGGTGCACCTAACGCCAGGGCATTCGTGGTTTCAGTGGTGCGAAGGGGACAAGAGGGTCTCCAAGACTCTGCATATATTCTCCTAACATTCCGGGACAGGTTCTAAATGATACGACACAAAAAACATGTTTTCTGCTTTAGAACACCGAGAACCTAAAGAAAGAACGACTGTATAAGGCTTGCCTATAATTAAGTCGTACATTAACCTGGCTTTCGCGGAGTTTTAAGCCACCGGCACCGTCAGATTCGAACTTGTATGGAACGATTATCTTTCTTTCTTCATTCTATATAAAGGTTTACCCAGGAGATACTAATATTAGCACCCATCGGTGGAAAGGTCGATGGGGACGGGATGTATCCTATGCACGATGGTGAGCATTGCAATAGCGTCGAAAACAGCAACTTCAATAAATGGCATGATAGCCTTAAGTTATTCCCTGGCAAAGACTCGGTACTTGACGGCGGCCTTCACAATGACAGCTGGCGTTCTGATCGAATCATGCAACAAATCGAACAGGGATTAGCTTGATGGCTGACTCAGAGCCCTGGTCCGGTTATCGGACCTGTTGTTCAAGTATAATTATACTGTAGTACCTGTTCAGCCACCGTCCTCTATCTATTTATTCGACGCCTGTCCCGGGATATGTCTTATCTTTCCCCTCATTCAAGTTGTTTCTGTCTACAGCGTTGGTCAATGTCGACCTCTCCTCCAGGAACGGTTTTTGTTGAGAGCTCCAATACTCGGGTATCAAATCAAGATGATGTGAACATTTTCCAGCCTAACAGCCTCTCCGCGACAGACAACCTCGAGGATAAAATTCCGGATGACCTTCAACAGTTGGAGGACGAATGGCAACACGACCCAGTCAATCCCAGGAATTGGTCTCCGGCCAGCAAATGGACAGCCACTACAATCGTTAGTTCTTCCATCAGAGTTCGATACCTAATCACGAAGCCTTCTCGCCAGCTTGCACTCTACACTTTTGTGACTCCCTTAGCAAGTTCTATCATGGCACCTGGATTGCCAGACATCGCCATAAAATATAGCATAACTGACCCAACAATCACAGCCTTGACTCTCACCATCTTTCTTCTCTCATTCTCCATTGGTCTTTATTTGCTGCACCTTTGTCTGAAGTATATGGTCGTGTATGGGTGCGTCACCATCTTCTTTAAGACCAGTAGATTCGTCTGCCTAAATCAGTTGCAAGATACTTCACTTAGCGAACCTCCTCTTCCTCGGGTTCAATCTCGGTTGTGCCCTTTCACCCAACACTGCGTCTTTCCTTGTCTTTCGGTTCCTGGTATGTCACGCAACCGCTAGGCTCACGAATTTTCTTACTCTATGCCAAGCTGGTTTTGTCGGGAGTGTGCCTGTAGGATGCGGCGGAGGTGTCGTTAGTGACCTCTTCTCTGAATATGATCGTGCCCCCGCTATGGCACTGTATTATGTTGGACCCTTAATAGGTATTTTTTTACGATCTGCCGTCTTGACATGGGTTCACATTTATCTCGCAAGGTCCCGTTGTTGGGCCCGTAATAGGAGGCTTTATCGCAGAGTCGGTCGGCATACAATATGATTTCTATGTCGTTGCCGCTACCTGTGGTGTCGCAGCAGTTCTCGGCATTCCTTTTCTGAAAGAATCTTATGCACCAGTAATCAGGCTTCGTCGTCAAAAATTGACTAGAGACCTCGAAAAGGCAGCTGGAAGATATCCTATCCTCACTGCACCCTACATGAATAAATGGGCTTACTTATGGATCAACCTCAAACGACCCGTTATACTATTAACCCGAAGTTTCATATGCTTCATCCTCAGCTTATACGTGGCTCTGTAAGTTTCATTTAGTATCACGTAGCTGACTGATATCATCTATCCAGAATTTATGGTGAATACTTAACGTCCTACGTCAAGTTATACTGTGAATTGACATCACATTTCAGGTGTTTATTACTTGATGTTTACCACATTTCCAGGTGGGATCATTCGTCCAGTAACACGGGAATGGATATTAAAAACTTGCAGACCTCTTTTCGGAAGTATATCACTTCAGCATCGGAATTGGAGGTCTGGCATACATTGGGCTCGGCGTCGGATTTATGTCCGCCGCCGTCTTCGGCGCCAAACTTTCTAATAAAATATACCTACACGTACGTCAACACTGCCTTCTACTCTCAATAGCTGGAGCACATCTCTTATCGTGACGTAGCTTGCTGCAAAAAATGGAGGAATTGGTAAGCCAGAGATGCGGATCCCCGCTCTAATATTTGGTTCATTGTTCGCACCGGTGGGGCTACTGTGAGATATCCGTACACTGTTTCGGTTGCTCCAACACTAACCTCATTTAGTTGGTATGGCTGGTCTGCGCAAGCCAAGATCCACTTCATCATGCCCATCATCGGTACCGGTATCTTCTCGTTTGGATTAATGACAACTTTGTGAGTGATATCCCCTGTCATATCACCGTACAAAGCTAACCTCTGTGAAGCCTTCCTATTCAACTATACCTCGTAGATACATTTACCTATGCTGCAAGTGCAACCGCAGCGGCTTCTGTGAGTCGTACCTACCAGAAATATCGTCGGTGTCTTCTGAATACATCATCAGACGTTCCGTTCACTGCTTGGTTTTGCATTCCCTCTCTTTGGACAACAAATGTTCGCAGCACTCGATTATGGGGGAGGAAACTCCCTTCTTGCAGGTCTGGCCATCGTCATAGGTATACCATTTCCCATCTGGATATATTATGCTGGCGAACGTATGCGTGCAAGGAGCTCTCTAGCTCGTTGACCTTTTCATCCCTTCCTCAGATGTGTTTTATGATTATGATGAGATTTCAGATTGAACAATTTCAAATTTGGCACTGTACATGAAGCGGGAATGAACAAGTTATTGATGATCGACACTGGCTGCTGATATGATATTGGGCGTCAAGATTGTTGTCCCACCATTCAAAGTCAGCTTCGTGATGATACTGTTAGCTTCGGAAATGACACACACGTGACGCTGCACAGCTTCCGACTCCGAGGCAGCACTGCTGTGTGCTCACTGCGGTCTGCAGGCCACTGGCACTGCACGTGGTACTGTAGTACCATGCGCAGTGTAAGTGTGGCGGCAGAACACAGACGTTGCGAATATATCTTACTTCATTAATCATTACTGGCATGGACCGTGTGTAGAA